>JBBPBX010023811.1:4834-29310 GCA_038048925.1 Garcialebias charrua
TGTATATATGTATATATATATATATATGTATATATGTATATATATATATATATATATTAGGGGTGTAACGGTACGCTAAAATCACATTTCGGTTCGGTTCAACTACAAGGAGGGCTCGGTTCGGTTTATTTTCGGTACAAAAAAAAAAGGACAAAATAAAGACTTACAAAATGTTTATTTTGAAAATATGCCAAAAATACGTTTGTACTGTACAGTATTGTAGTAATAAATAAAAGTGACCCATTTGGATGATATTTTAAATAAACAGCACTCTACAATAAAACTATTTTAACAATAATAAAAATCTTAATAAATACAATAACAGTCAGAACAATAAGCAGCAACAGACTGTTTACAATCTAACTAATCAAGTTTTTGTCCAGTAGCATCAGTGTGGCTGTATTTGTCCTCATTACTGTACTCACAACCTCTTCTTGGTGGGACAGGTGCTGGAAAAGTTCAGAGTTCAGTTCAGTCATCACACACTTCTTAGCTGCAGGTGATCTCTGGTGGATGTCTGTCCCAGACTGGAAATAAAACACAATTAAAAAAAAAAGTTAATAAGATTATGATTTTGAATAAAAAAGATTATTTAGATAATTTTGATTTGATTTGATGTTTATTCATTCATTTTAAAAGAACAATACAAAACAGTTTCATCAGATACAAGAATACAAGTAGGATAAAATGAAAGGAGCAGAAAGAAGATGAAATCTTATTATATCTGCCCCTTATTTCACAGTTTGTTCAAACAATGATAACCTTCAAACTACATCACAAAATGAATAACTCTACTTAATTTTTCTAACTGTAATACACAAACTACATCACAAAATGAATAACTACTTAATTTTTCAACTGTAATACACAAACTACATCACAAAATGAATAACTACTTAATTTTTCTAACTGTAATACACAAACACACTAAGCTACATCATAAGTACAACATAACTGTAATACACAAACACACTAAGTTACATCATATATAGTTTTTGAGCAAGTCCTTTTTGACCTTTTTCTTAAATGTATACATTGATTTTGCATTTTAACACCACTCTCCAGAACATTCCACAGATAATAATAATAAAAGAACAATACCTCTTCTTGAACGGTTGAATCTCTCACTCATCATTAGGGCAGGGCTTTGCTCCAGGGCTTACATCAGTTTTTGTTTTTTCATAAAGTTCTGAACTTTTTGAGTGATGGGTATTCGTAACGAGGATCAATAACTTTAAATAATAATAATAATAATGTCATATTTTTGTCATCTATGCATGTTTCCACACAAGACAAAATTTGACTCTGCATTTAACCCAATCACCACCAGGTGGCAGCGGGCAGCTATAGAAAGCGCACCGGGGCGCAGTGTGATTAGATGTGCTGCTCAAACACACCACAAAACTATGCCGTGACTGGGGTTTGAACCAGGGTCCTCCGGGTCCCAAGTCCAGTTCCCTTGCCACTACACCATCTTGGCCACAACCTGCGCATAATAACAACATTCAGACTTACATTCAGATATTTAAAAACTCACAGTTTGTGTTATTGCTCTGGACTGATATGATTTACCTGATAAAAGTAGTTTAAATGCAGCTGTTGTTGTTAGCGGTGTTGCAAGCTGCTAGTTCTTCACTGCGGTGTTCACATTCCGATGACGTAGTTTCAAGCGCGTTCACGTGAGACGTGCTGTCTGCTGCAGAGCCAGTCTCTTCATGAAACAACGTCCACACAGCTTTGAATGTGCGCGCCGCTCGTCTTTTAACAAGAAACGTTCCCAAACAGGAGACCGCAGTGAGAAGCTAACGGCTAAAGGCTGCGCGTGCTTCGCGATAATAGCTCCGTGCTGAAACGCGCCCAGGGAATTTTGTTCCGCGGCGCATATATTAACGTTCAATGAGTGAAAAAATAACCGAAACGGTACGCAGGTGGACCGAACCGAACGTGGTGTACCGAAACGGTTCGGTACACCCACTACAACCGTTACATGCCTAATATATATATATATATATATATATATATATATATATATATATATATAGTATGTAAGTTACAATCTGATTTCACAGTAAATATTAACTGGTTCATTACATAAAGTCATGGAGGATGGAAAACAAACATCATGCTAAACTGGTATTGTGTTGGGAATTTGATAAAATGTTATAAACACCTGTGTTTACAAATATAAAGAAGTCATGCCGTGCAAAGCTTTTGATACTGTAGACCATGACATATTATGCCATAATCTCTCAGACATTTGTTTCTCAGATCACACTATCAGTTGGTTTTCTAATTACATCTCAGGTCGGAGGCAATGTGTTCAACATAATGGTGGTACTTCCAGTTATTTAACTGTCAACAATGGTGTACCACAAGGCTCTGTCTTAGGACACACCCTCTTTACAATCTACATAAGTAATGTAGGTCAGATCATTCCTGATGCATTCTTACATTTCTATTCCAACGACAGTTGTTTGTCGAGCTAGAACAGTCCAGCTTTTACAGTCTGCATTCAACATCATTCAGTCAGATTTGTTCTATTGTATTGCTATTTGTGCACTTCAGAGATAAGGCTCAAGGACATTTTCTTTGTCTGCTCAGCACCTGTCACATTAGCTGTGTGAGACTGTTTCACAGGCATATATTTCCTCTTGATCTCAGCCTCCACTGGGGCTCAAAGCTAATTTCTTTAAAGGAATCTAATCCTGCATGGATGAGCGTCAGTGCAGGACATCTGAACAGTAGCTTCCTGGGCTTCTCCATGCTCATTCGTTTTTATCTGCGTGATGTCTCTAGTTTCTTCCTGACTGTCCTCAGAGTTTTGTCAAAGTGATGATGCAAATGTTTTAGTGAGCTCTCCATCCTGCCTGTTCTCACAGCAGCAGGGTTTGACATTTCAGTCTTCATTCTGACACAGATGTTTTTCTATGCTACTCAGTGTGTCTCAGGCACACAGATTTAGTGGTACGTTTTTACGTGTGATTAGAAGGCTCACTATGGACTGTTTCAAAGTTTGTAAGCAGATATCTTGGTGACTGTGGTACTGAACGGACCCAGTGAGGCATAGACTACATCCTGCTTCACCTTTAACCCACTAGCGATAGCCTTAAAGGATAAAGCCTTTATGAAATAGAACATGGTTTACATACTGTAACCTCAGTTTCTCTGCGTACAGTAGTCCCTCGTTTATCGAGGGAGATCCGTACCCTGAAAACCTGCCATAAGTGAAAAACCGCAAAGTAGGAATAGTAGTACAAGTAGCAACAAAAATGGTTAAATCATGTTAAAGGTGCTATGTGTAACTTTCTGTAGGGCACAGAACTTAGAAATATTTTCAACAGGCAAAGCATTCTGATCCCTCCCCCTCAGAGCCATATATGGCTCTGCCCCCCTTGCTCTGCTGAAATTCAAATTCAAGCTCTGTTTTTATTGGCTGATTCAAATTCAAGCTCTGTTTTTATTGGCTGGTTACAAACTCTGTTTTTATTGGCTGGTTAACGGCGGGTCACTCTGTGTTTTTAGTGTTTTTATAAATGCTGATAGAGAAGCAAGGGGACTATAGTTTTTTTCAGAGATTACTTTGTCTAACACCAGTCTGTCAGTAGATAGTGACAGAGTGAAGAAATATGTTAAAAATATATTGTTAGAAAAGTTACAGACTGCACTACAAAGTTACATAGTGCAGCTTTAAATCAGTAGTAAAAATAGTAAGTAGTAGTTTATTTCATTTTAAATATTATATATAAAGGTGTTTTAAACCCTTCCCATACTCTTGCAATATTCTAAGCAATGTTTCTAAACTCTAAACGCTCTGAGAGCACAGAATTTCATGATTTCAGCTCCCTGCCTCCTCTGCTCTTTGACACTTGCAAGCACTCTTGGCCATGCCCACTTATCTGCTCTGCACGGTGAACAGCTGATCAGCTGCAGCAGGAAGTTTATCCTGCGGTATGGGCAGCACAAAGGTACAGCAGGTGCTAAATAATTTAAAATAATTTATTTTAATTAAAAATTCCATGCCAATCGTGCGGCTCTTCCAGCCAATTGTGTGTCATGTCCAATCTTATTTTGAAAAAAAAACGTGATAGAGCAAGTCTATGATAAATGAACCACAAAGTAGTTGGGACTACTGTACAGGTGCAGCCCTTTAAGATCTGGGTCTCAATGGCTCCTAAAGGCTAAAAAAAAAAAGATTTTTGGGAGTCTATCCATGATCTCAGTGTAATTTATACAAACCGGGGTGGGGCCCACTCAACAGGTGGGAGTGGACTAAAATGTTCAGTGCTGTTCTGCACATAAAGGGTAAACGTAAAGGGCCAGGCAGAGCTGTGCGTTTTGACGAGCGCCGCGCCACGGCGTGTGAGCGCCGCGGCACAAGCCTTTGAACGCGGGCGTGAACGCGCCACGCTCAAATTTTACGACTGCGCGCGCGTTATCTCACAATAAACTGCCCGGTGGCGGACTGTTTTGTATGAGACACAAATGTATTAAATATCCCTTCTTCATCGCTGAACTGGACTTTTCTTTTGTTTTTTTGCCAAAAGTCAAGTGCTCATTTGAAGCGGTCACCATTCACTTCCTCCTCCGATGAGGAGGAATTAATGAACTTGTCACAAGTGAACTAAAGTCATGTCCAACGTGGATACGCCAGGTTCTAAATATTTCCTGGTGTGCTGGTCTGCTGTGTGGGCTGAAGGACCTGTTTTAATTTAATTTTTTTTAGAACTTTTTATTAACATATAAACACAGAAAACCGCTGCGCAGCCCTCTACCTTTTCTTCTCCCACCCGACATGTCAATCAAATCAGTAGGCGTGTCAGCAAATGACCAATCAGCTACCTCAATTTGTCCCGTAGGTAAACGCTCCGCCCTGCTTCTGCTCAAATGACATCAAGTATTTGGAGCGAAAACGTTGGAGCTTCACGCTGCTTCACGCTGAGCTCTGCTGTGAACTGCACACGCGCGTGGCGCGGCGCTCATACAAGCGCACAGCTTTGCCGGAGCCTTAAGAGTGGGAAAGGTTTGTAGGAGTGTGGGAAGGGGTTATAAAGCTTTACAATATATAAATATAAATAATAAATATAATGCTGCTACTTCGCAGATTATAGCCTGTACTGGGGGGTCTCTGAAACGTAACCCCAGTGATAGGTGAGGATCACTGTATCCTTACTTGTTTGTCTTGGTTGGAGGTGAGGAGAGGAGGGAGTTGAATTCCAATAGGTTGTGGAGCAGCAGCAGAGGAGGTGAATATTGGTTTGTAAGAGAGTGACAAGACGGAAACTCAAATGCTGACCCAATTAGAGGACGAGGCACTGAGGTAAGTGATTCCAGGTTGTAGATCCCACCAAAAGGTGAGTTAGAATGTGCTGGACGAAACAGGACTTCCACATGTAAGTATTCAATACTGCTGGGGCCTCATGTATCAACCATGCGTGCGCACAAAAACATTGCGCACGTCACTTTCCACGCAAAGTGGCGTATGTATCAAATCTGATATGAACGGGAATATCTGCGCTTCCACGTACAAATCCACGGCTGCTCCCCTGCTTGCGTACGCACGTTTCTGTGGTTATTGTTCCTTTGGCGACACTTACAGGTGATCTGTGAAACTGTGTCCATGATATGAAAACAATCATAAATCCCACCAAACACACATGATTAACGATTATTACATCCACATGGACGCAATTAGATGAGTGGATATAAAAGCATGCGCCAGATAGTGGCAACAATATTGACAACAATGAGATGTAATTTCTTTAAATAAGAAGTTAACCAAGCTGTATTAACACGCCTACGTTTAGGTCAGTGGGTAAAGCGCTTGCCTTTAGTTCCAAAGGTCGTGAGATCGACTCCCGCATGGTACAACGTTTTTCTTTTTCTTTTCGTTCCAGATTGAAATACACATGAAAACTATTTACAAAACAATAAATCGTCTGCTTCCTTTCATTTCATGTATTGTTCTATTTCTTGTTGTTTCATTCAATAGTTTTCCTGTGGTCTTTAAATCCGGAATGAAAAAAAAAAACATTGTACCAAGCGGGAGTCGATCTCACGACCTTTGGGACGAAGGGCGGGCGCGTTCGCCACTAAGCTATACAGGCATGTTAGATCAGCTTGGTCAACTTCTTATTTAAAAGTGGATGGTTTGTTTTGCACTGTGCGTGCCGAATGAAGCCTTTTTCCGTGCTTCTCTGCCTCACTCAGAAGTGATTTCTGTTCACAGTCCGTGAAGTTCCTCTTTTTTCCACGTTCCGACATGATTTGCAATGGAGCAGAGACGACATTCCTGTCGTGCATGGCATATTTGAATGACTTTGCATATTCATACGGAGGCGTGTCAAGGGCGGAGTCGGCCACTCTCTCATGTGCGCTGAATTCCACGTTGATTGTGTTGTACATAAGGAATGTGCGTGGATTCCGGTGTACGCACAGTTTGATAAATCTGGATTTTTTTGTGCGTGGACACTTTTCTGGATTTGTCCGTACGTTACTTTTCAGTAAGAAATCTACGCAAGTCTTTGTACATGAGGCCCCTGGTCCATTAGAAGCTGAAGCTCCAGGGCATGTACAAAGTATCAAAAACAACAACAACAACAACAGTGTTTCTGAAGCTCTGTGTCGGAGCTTGATTCAGCTGGGAAAAGTTGTGTTCAATGGCGTCCAAAGCTTTGAAAGTGCTGAAGTTACATCACTGCTTTGGTAACTGATTCAAAGCTTTAGGAAATAAATCATTGGCTGGATTAGTGGTGTGTTCTAATGGTGCATTCCACAAAATATAACAAACATCAAGCGACATAACAAGACATGGAGCCAGCCAGACTTGTTTGTGTTTTATGTGTTTTATCAGTTCATAAACACTTTTATCCCAAGGGGACAAAAACGAGAAAAACACTACATGCATGTAAGTTACAATCTGATCTCACAGTAAACATAAACTTGTTCATAAAGTCATGGAGGCAGGGAACTTGCAGCACAAACACCATTCCAGACTGGCATTGTTTTTTGAATTAGTTTCTTTCTTTTTTTTCATCAGTGTTTACAAATGTCAAGAAGTCACAAAGGGGCATCATGCCATGTCACATGTTTTAGTTATTAATCAAAATAATTTATTCATTAAACAAGTATAACTTTTTTCTTTCACCTACAAAAAAAATGTTCAAAGCCCCTCAATGACAGCCCGATATAAGAGAGAAATGTCTCAGGATAATAAATAAAAGCTGTCAACTCCGTCAGTTTGACAACCACAATGAAGCAATACATTTTAAGCAGCTCTTTAGACTTTTGGCCACAAGATGAAGCCAACGAGAACAGTTTTGAAAAGCTTTGAGCAATGAACCCTTTTTTGAAATAAGCTTCAGTACTTCAGAAAAGCTTCATTTGCCCATCACCAATATTCAGGACCTAGGAAAACCCAAGGAGTACAGGTTAGTACATGTTAGCTCTGCCTAGCCACTCAGAAGCTGCAAGAACTGTGTTTAGTGGCAAGAAAAATGCAGAATCTTCACATAAATTTCTGTTTTCCTCTCTGCATAGCAAATATTTTACTCTACGGAATCTCAACTTTTACAAACAGCCTTCAACAAACTTTCTAGCTTTCAATGACCTTGCCTTTGCAGTAACAAAAACTAATTATTTTATATAAAAAAGCCATTAGTAGGTAAATCTTTTAGTTTAGAAATTTCACTTTTTGATACATAGTCACGTTGAGGAGACTAAAACTAAAAGGCATTCATTGTTCAGTTGTTTTGATGCTAGATAGATAATAAAGTATCTATACATGTATATATCTATCAACCGGTATTTGTATATCCATCTATGTCTTGGTTACCAGTTTTTATTGAACAAAAAAGAACACTAGTGACACTGAAAATTACAAGAGGCTCCACTTTTCACACAACACTTAACAGAGCATAATTTACAGGAAATGTGACACAAATTGAATTTGGTACAAAAAAAATCACTCAAAAAAAATCTGCTACTAAAAGATTGTTCCAAGTACTTTCTGGTGTCTCCTTGTACCATATTTGTCTTTTCTTTTGTGGTCAAAACTTTAATAGCATTATGTTGAAAAACTGATATATAAAGTTCAAAATGGAGATAGGTTTGGGCCAAGTTACAAATACAGGGAGTCCCCGACTTATGAACGAGTTCTGTTCCTACAGTCCGTTCGTAGCACGAAAATGACGTAAGTCGGAAACCACCCGAGCCGCCACTGATACACGTACATGTACGGTAATGAACAGTTACCAAGTTACCAAGCACTTCGCCTATCTTAACACAGCTACATAATTATCAAAAAACACATACAGTACTGTACAGTACATTTAGAGACATACAGTACTGTACAGTAATTAAATTAAAAAAATACAATTTCTTACTGTGAGCTGGTCTCCGCCGCCCGTCGGGTCCGTGTCTCTGGTCGGGCCGCGTTAGCATTTTAGCCCCCCGTTAGCTTGGTGTCGTCCCTCCAAAAGGCTGCCCAGCTGTTTATCCGCGTTTTAGCATGTTACCTTGGTGTTCATCTAACATCTGAGGCTACCAGGCAGACATGAGGCGAGCTCCCGGCTGTAGCTGGTGTCTTCGCCGCCGCGCCAGTCGGGTCCGGGCCGCGTTTGCATTTTAGCCCCCCGTTAGCTTGGTGTCGTCCCTCCAAAAGCCTGCCCAGCTGTTTATCCGCGTTTTAGCATGTTCCCTTGGTGTTCATCTAACATCTGAGGCTATCAGGCAGACATGAGGCGAGCTCCCGGCTGTAGCTGGTGTCTTCGCCGCCGCGCCAGTCGGGTCTGGGCCGCGTTTTCATTTTAGCCCCCCGTTAGCTTGGTGTCGTCCCTCCAAAAGGCTGCCCAGCTGTTTATCCGCGTTTTAGCATGTTACCTCGGTGTTCATCCAACATCTGAGGCTACCAGGCAGACATGAGGTGAGCTCCCGGCTGCAGCTGACATCTCCTGCTGGCGAGCATGTTAGCTCGTGGCTCCTCCGGTCACGCTAACGGAAGCTAACCTCAAAATGGCGAACACTGCCGAAAACATAGCTCTCGATGTCCAGGGTTAGCGATCGGCGGCTGCTGCTCCGTGTTTGAGACGTCCACAGATTTCACAGAGCGTTTCCAGCTCACATCCGTATGAGGCAACCTCTTATCAGACACACAGTCCTCCAAAGCCGGCTGAGGAGGTTGGAACTAACCGAAGCAAACCTTAAAATGGCGGACACAGTGGCATTTCCGGAAACTGCACAAATAGGCTTAAAATTCTAATAACAAAATAATAATAATGATACTTTATTTATAAAGCCTTTTAAAACAACCACAGCTGCAACAAAGTGTTCTACACATGAAATTAAGAACATTTGAAAAAAAAAATTTCATATTTTTATTAATTATGATGCGTTCGTATAGCCGAAACGTCGTAAGTCGAGGCCGTCGTCTCCTGGGGACCACCTGTATCTTTAAGGTTACAGAGAAATACGCACAAAACATTGGCTCCTCAAATGCTTTTCAAACTTTGATCTGCACTTTCTCAGCATTTCAACGGTTGTTTGATGGTGATTAAATGAATAATTGGTGAAAAAATTGGAGGACTCACAAACAACCTTTAAGAGGCAGCAACTGATTTCTGTAAAGTAATATATATTCATTATTAGGTTGGTTTGGCACAAAGTGTTTCCACACAGTTTAATGAAAAGCACTTAGTTTAATTATTTAAAAATTTAGATAGAAAGTCTTAAAACCATATCTGCACTGATTTATATTTGCTGGGTCCTTTTCCAAGGCAGCACTTTTATTCTGAATTACACAGAGGCTGGTTGTGGTTCCATTAAACTGCTTTAACAGTGTGAAAGCTGATTTAAATTAGATTGGGTTATATTTTGTCTTCTTGCACATTGCTGCTCTCTGTCTCCAAAGTAACACTTTAGATCTATTTAAAAACTAAGCTTTTCACTTACAAACACATAATGTTGCTTTACAAACTTAAGGTTAGTTCAGGGATCACAAGTATGAATACTTGGCTGCCTTCAACCTAAAATATTGGTTTTTAATAACTGATTTTAATGCTTTCATCTGTAGTAAATGTGACATATGAGGTTATTTCCAATAACTGTTCTGCCCGACAAGAACAGTTTTAATAAGTGTTTTCACAAAAGCCATTTTCTTAGATGGACTACAGAGAATATTCAATATTATTTGTTTTCCTCAACACATATACACCAAAAAGATGCAGATTGTCTGTGTTAGACACTGTTTTAAAAAGGCTTTGGCACACTAGTAAAGTGTGCGTGTAACAATCCTAAATGTATGCAGGTTTTTTGTAAACAGCACATCAAGGATTGTGAATTTTTTTTAGGTGCAATGTTAATGTTTTTTGTGTTTATGTAAAAACCACGTGAAAACGAGCAGTTTTGTTAAATGTGTAGAAAGCATTAAACACACAAGGTTTTATCTCACTGAGCTGCGACTGTTGGTGACAAATTGGGAACAGCATTTGTGGGGGAGTTTTCCCAAATTCTTGGAGCGTTTGTGAGAGATCTCAATGTCCTCACCAGTTATAGTGCTTTGTAGCACAGGAACTTTGAACATGTTTAAAAATATGTGTCTGAATAGTCAGGGTATTTGAATTGTTGTTCCAATTTTGTTTTGGCGAGTCAGAAAGTATAGTGTAAAGGTGGCATCTCGCTGGACTGTGGTTTGGGAACAGCATTAATGAAGTCTCCTTGCATGAGTTGCAGAAGCTTGCCGTCCTGTTGCTTCACGTTTGAACATGTAAAAAAAAAAGTCAAATTTTCTCTCAAAATAACTGCAAAGTCATAATAATAATAATAATAATAATGAATTCAATTTATAATGCACTTTTCATTAATAAAAACCTCAAAGTGCTACAAAGTGTAACAAAGCAAAGATCAAAATAAAACAAGTGATAAAATACAAGCCCAAAACCAGAAAAGTTGGCACGTTGTGGAAATCGCAAATAAAAACAGAATACAATGACTTGCAAATCTTTTTCAACCTATATTCAATTGAACACACTGCAAAGACCACATACTTAACGTTCGAACTGGTAAACTTTGTTATTTTTTGCAATTATTAGCTCATTTGGAATTTGATGCCTGCAACATGTTTCAAAAAAGCTGGCACAAGTGACAAAGAAGACAGAGAAATTTGAGGAATGCTCATCAAACACTTATTTGGAATATCCCACAGGTGAACATGCAAATTGGGAACAGGTGGGTGCCATGATTGGGTATAAAAGCAGCTTCCTTGACATGCTCAGTCATCCACATAGAAGGATGGGGCGAGGGTCACCACTCTGTGAACAAATGCGTGGGCAAATTGTCGAACAGTTCAAGAACAACTTTTCTCAACGAGCTATTGCAAGGAATTTAGGAATTTCACCATCTACGGTCCGTAATATCATCAAAAGGTTCAGAGAATCTGGAGAAATCACTACACGTAAGGGGCAAGGCCGAAAACCAACATTGAATGCCCGTGACCTTCGATCCCTCAGGCGGTACTGCATCAAAAACCGACATCAGTGTGTAAAAGATATCACCACATGGGCTCAGGAATACTTCAGAAAACCACTGTCAGTAACTACAGTTCGTCGCTACATCTGTAAGTGCAAGTTAAAGCTCTACTATGCAAAGCAAAAGCCATTCATCAACAAGATCCAGAAACGCCGCCGGCTTTGCTGGGCCCGAGCTCATCTGAGATGGACTGATGCAAAGTGGAAAAGTGTTCTGTGGTCTGATGAGTCCACATTTCAAATTGTCTTTGGAAACTGTGGACGTCGTGTCTTACGGACCAAAGAGGAAAAGAACCATCAGGACTGTTATAGGCGCAAAGTTCAAAAGCCAGCATCTGTGATGGTATGGGGGTGCATTAGTGCCCAAGGCATGGGTAACTTACACATCTGTGAAGGCACCATTAATGCTGAAAGGTACATACAGGTTTTGGAGCAACATATGCTGCCATCCAAGCGACGTCTTTTTCATGGACGCCCCAGCTTATTTCAGCAAGACAATGCCAAGCCACATTCTGCACGTGTTACAACAGCGTGGCTTCGTAGCAAAAGAGTGCGGGTCCTCCCCTGGCCTGCCTGCAGTCCAGACCTGTCCCCCATTGAAAATGTGTGGCGCATTATGAAACGTAAAATACGACAACGGAGACCCCGGACTGTTGAACAACTTAAGCTGTACATCAAGCAAGAATGGGGAAGAATTCCACCTGAAAAGCTTCAAAAATTGGTCTCCTCAGTTCCCAAACGTTTACTGAGTGTTGTTAAAAGGAAAGGCGATGTAACACAGTGGTAAATATGTCCCTGTGCCAACTTTTTTGCAATGTGTTGCTGCCATTGAATTCTAAGTTAATGGTTATTTGCAAAACAAAATAAAGTTTCTCCGTTCGAACATTAAATATATTGTCTTTGCATTCTATTCAGTTGAATATGGGTTGAAAAAGATTTGCAAGTCATTGTATTCTGTTTTTATTTGCGATTTGCACAACGTGCCAACTTTTCTGGTTTTGGGCTTGTAAATAAAATCATCAACTCTTTTTGAACCCACCTGAATTTGTTTTAAGCATTTCCAACTCATCTTAATGCCGGTTACCCACTGGACCCATGTTGGGCGGCGGAAGCTGCCGGTTTACATGCAAAGTCTATGTGGAGACGCGTCGAGGCGCGGCGTATCGTGAAGCGGCGCGTTTTGAGTGTTTGAAGCGGCACGCGGCAGTTCCTTTCCGCGCACGCGCGCGTCCGAAGCAACCTACGCGTTGAGCAGCGTCGGATCGAAAAGTTGATATTTTGCGGCTCGACGTTGCTCGACGCATCGCAACAAACAATCGGGAGAGCCTCTGCTATGTGATTACACAACGACAACGGGACTTTTTTTGGACTTTTTAAACTTACCCCATCGAGCCTCCATGAATTGGAACCAGACTCCGGTAAGAAACTTGGCATTTTAAACAGTTGCTGCTGTCCGCTCCAGCGTACGATCACCCCAAACATAAAAAAAATTTTTAATCTCAACAAAGACTGTCGGAGCTGCAGTTCGGCTCGTAGAAAACCCACTCCAGTAGGAACGGGGGTCACGTGCTGCTGATTTTATCTGCCAGCAGCATGAAAACACAACAACTGACCCGGAAAACGAGCTAGACTCCCTCCTCTGCCTCCCCCCAGTGCGCGTCATCAGACGCGTCTCAGTGTCTCCCAGTGTGACCGTGACAAGCGGCCAAAAGGGGGCGGCAGGAGCGTTCTGACAATTTAGGTGGGTACCCGGCATAAGAGTGCTAAAACTGTATGCAAGCCTTAAACCGTATTTTCCACCGTACCCGTCGCACCGCCCTATAAGTCACATCAGTCCAAATGTGTCTAAAAAAGTGGAAAAATCCATAACTATGTTGCTTTTCCGTATACGTCGCATGTATTATGCGTCACCGCAGACGCGTTGCGTTTGTTACGCGTCACCACGGACAACCCTGAAATGTGGGCCGAACCCAAAAATGTGGGCCGGTGTTGTGCCAAAAATCAATTGGCTGCCAAGTGGCGGCTGCGGGAGCATGCACAGGAGGACATTAAGATACAAGATACAAGAGATTTTTATTAACATTGCACCAGTTAACCAATACAACGTGATGATGTATACACAGTCGTCCAGAAGAGGGGGAGATTAATTAACAAGAATTTATCAAGATTAACACTTAAAAACAATTATTTGTTTGCCCAAAATTATAGTAAATGTGTGTCTCAGTCTAACTTTTACTTAATAAATGCACTTTGACGGTCAAATCAGCTACATTTAAACCTGATTCGCTGAAACAGCGGGCACACGCAGAGGCTCAAAAATTGGTTTATAAATATGGGGAAAATCCATAAATACATCGCTTTGGCCTATGAGTCTCAGAGCATACAAATTATGGAAAAAACATGACTTATAGTCCAAAAAATACACAAAATCCGGCCATGATACAAAACAAACTACCGTTAACACTTGGATTAAGTGAGGCTGAAAGAGAAAATTAACATATTTTCTCTTTATTTTAAGTCATCAACTAGTCTTACAGACACTGCCCAGTGAGATAATAATAATAATAAATTCAATTTATAACGCACTTTTCATTAATGAAAATCTCAAAGTGCTACAAAGTGCAACATAATTAAATGTCAATAAAACAAGTAATAAAACAAGTAAAATCAATAACAGTATCAACTAAGATCAAAAGTAGAATCATGAGGAGGTAGAGTATGCTCGGTTGAAAAGAAAGGTCTTCAAGCCGCTCTTAAAGTCAACCACAGACTGTGGGGCTCTCAAGAGATATCAACTTAAAACAACTGATAGGATTTGTTGACCTATGAGACCAAATTGTGACTGACTCCAATCAAGAATAGATTAAATTGTGCTCAAATTTATTTAAGACACAACTTAAACCTTTTGTGGCAAAAATGTGACAAAACATTTGCTTGTCCCTTGCAGGAATATTGCACCCATGTTATAAGAATCAGTTTTGTAGGATTTAAAGTAAATATTTGCATATTGCTACTTCGTCTTCAACTGCCATCTTTTGCTACTTAGTGAGATTCAGGCTTTAGCTCTGATTTTATATGATTTCACACATTGATATTTTCTGGACTTAATTATTTTTACCTGCTTGTATGAAATTTTGTTAAAGCTGTAAAAATGTTTATAAATGAAGGAATAATGTCTTTATTTTATTTTATTTTTATGTTTTATTTTTTGTTTGTTTGTTTTGAGTTAGAGAGAAGCTTCATTATTCTTTTAGCTACAGTATATTACTTTTTTGAACTAAGTTGTAACTAGTTCAGTTTCAGAAAATATTTACAAATACTTCCAGAGTGAGATAACATGCAGATTTTTTTAGATCATTTATTGTGAGGGTTTTTATTGCAGTTATTTAAATTATTTTAGCTTATTTGACTTTAAACAGAACTCTCGATCTTAAAATATCACTTTGAATTATTAATTTGATACTTTATATTTTAAGAGATTCAGCATTGCTTGATGATCCTTGAAAGCAAATGAGTGTAGGAGTGATGTTAATTATCATTAACGCTCACCTCCCTGACATTTCCAGCAAGCTGTCGAATCATAGGAGCAGAAATCTTGTTTTTGATGTGAATATTAAAGATAATTAAGATGAGAAGCCATTACTAAAGTAATTAAAGTAACTAGATATGCCAATCAGGGACAAATGTATAAGTAAAAATGTAAAAAATCCCCCTTTCATTTACTTATACCGTTTTTTGAAAAGTACAAAGTATGGAAAATGAGGTGTGAAGATTCCCCAGTGTGTACCGATTCACAGACATGCACATACAGAATATGACTGGACTGGAAAAGCAGCTGTGTTCCACTGCACTTTTCGTATTAAATCTAGATGCATTAGTTTACTACATCTTTACACAGATAAAATCTGATTAATTAAATGAATACTTGAAGAGCCTGCAAGCAGGGGCATTTCTACAGGAAAGAAAAATAGTAGAAATGTTGAAAAAAATTGTAAGTACATTTGTATATAAAGATTGTATCTTTTGTAGATTTTGTTTAAGCATTCAACTTTTTTGTGCCTATCCTGCTCTTAAGCATTAAAAATAAAATATAGAAAGATATTTGAGTTTTCAGGCTCATCTACATTTTATTTTGTAAAAGATAAAAAAAAATACAAATTTATAAAAAGGAAAAAGAAAATTGGTCAAACAAGCTGAGTGCTGTTCATATTAATTACATTTAAAAAAATGGAAAGTCACTATGATTTCCTTTTGCTTCATCTGCCAAAAGGTTAAAGTAATCAAGCTTTGAGTTTGACATTTTGGTCGTTGATATACGAGTCACTGACTGAGAACAAATTCATCTTTCCAGGGTCATGAACAGCCATGTTTTAGGTAATAAATGGGTTTTATGTACACTTTGTTTTTTATTGTATTTGCATTATACAGACAGTGAATTTATCCACGGTAAATACTTCCACTTAGAAATTGAAAACCGTTCAAAAACAGATTACAAAATTAAATAAATTGAGTCTGGAATACTATGAAGTATGAAAACTTTAAAAAATCAGGTATACTGTATTTATAATGTCACATTTGAGTGGTGGTTGGAGTCTTGTCAAACAGTACATTTATTTAATGCGTGCATATATATCATTTTGTGATGTGTTTTTAGTCTGCCAGATGGTTGTTTCATGTCTGTCTACTTGACCAGAGTAATGAGAACAGCTGAAGGCCGCAACACCAGGAACTGTTGCTGTGGTTAGACTCTGCCTGCTCTTTGCTCATTTCATGTCCTGAGAGAATTGCAGGCTGTTATCTTTGCACGTTTTCCAGTACAACCTGCATTAATTTATATACGATAGCTCCCAAGTGGCAGAATCTCAAGAGATACAGTATTTTAATGATATGCAACAGCAGTAAAAGATGACTGCTCTTCCTGATCTTCATCCAGTCTTTTTTATGTATTACTTCTTTTACTCTTCATCTTCTTTTTACCTCACATCCATCCTCAGGCTGGCTATCTCTTTCGGATTCAGACCCAAAATAATGAAAGCGCACATAAAAGTACAGTACAATTTATTCTCACTCTTCTTGCCTTTCCATAATTATGCTGAGCAGTAGCTACTCCCTTGTGGCAAACCAAGGCATCATTAAGTTCTAAAGTGATTGCAAGATCCCCCTCCTTGTTTAATGTTTTTTTCCTAACTGTGTTTGAATTATGCCCATTGTTCTGGGTTGCATAAATGCACTGGGAGTATCCTGTTTTATAGAAAGTAATAAGTTTATGCTAATTCAAAATTACTGCAGGCAAAATTACTGCTGAACTCATGTTTTTTTTCTCACATGGACATTTTTCACCATTTTTTTCTTTGTGAAGCAGTTAAATCTCTCCCTGTGGTGCTGAAGCTGCTGTGTGTGACCCAGACCAGTGACCCGCCTTCACCCTCCATTTTCAGCAATATGGAAGGAGTGCACTTCAAGCTGCTCTACCATGGTGAGGTCTAAACCTGCTGTTGACGACTCTTCCTCACATCTGTCAAGCAAATCTGCATAGTCCGACCGGCTCCTCACAAGAGACTAAATTAATGGGCATAGAGACATTTTCTTTCAGACACATGTCCACAGAAATGCCATCGCAAAACAAACACAACTGAACTTGACTGAACTGTCCTGTCATCTAGTTTATTACCTGTTGTGTTATCCTGCTTGTTCTCATTTCACATTCACATGGATTTTGTTTTTAAAAATAATCATACAATCAGAGGATAATTTCTGCTGATGTGCTGATAAAAACACTGTTTGCATGTTTGCTAAAGTTTTGTTGCAAACTAAGACGAATCCTATAATGACAAAGGACCAATTTACATGGCTTTTCACCTTCATGTCAGCCACAGGCACACACACAAAAATGATACCTGTGTGCATGTGTGTGTGTGTGTTAGTGAGTAGTATCGTTGGGATGCTGAAGCCCTCCAACACAGAGAGCCTCCTGCCTGCCCTCAACTACCTGCAGTGCTGCCTGAGTCTGTCACCTGCACACAGCGCTGATAGAGGTTAGCCATGTTTATGTTGCCTCTGGCTTGTTGTACCTACTGTATGTGTAATTTTTTATTTGTCTCCCTTTCTGAACGTCTTCCACACCCTCTGCCTCTCCCGCTGTCTCAGATGTCTGATCTTGATCAATGTAACAATCTGGCACAGAGAAAACTAATCATACAAGATTGTTTTATCTTTTTCCTGATTTTTATCACCAGTACAGTAGTCCCTCGTGTAACGCTGTAAAAGAGCACAGAATGTCAGGAACTCAGCTCTCGGCCACGCCCACTTCTCTGCTGCAGAACGGAGATTGACAGAGGAGGAGGAGCTGCAGGAGGAAGTTTCTCCTGCAATGTGGGCTGCACACAGGTGCAGCAAGTGCTAAATAATTTAAAATAATTAATTTCAAATAAAAATTCCATGCCGAGGTTGCGGCTCATCCAACAGTCATCCAATTGTGTGGCATGTCCAAGCTTGTTTTGAAAATCCGCTATATGGTAAATGGAGCTTATTTATATAGCGCTTTCCAGCCCCCTGTGAGGAGCCCCAAAGCGCTTTACAATACCAGCCATCCACCCATTCATTCAGACATTCATACACCGGTAGTGGTAGCCTGCCTTGCAAGGCGCCATCCAGACCTACCGGGAGCAACTCGGGGTTAAGTGTCTTGCCCAGGGACACAACGACACATGGTGGGCGGATGCGGGATTCGAACCTCCAACCTTCCGATCGGGGGTCGACTGCCATTACCACTACACCACGTCCACCCCGCTATAGAACGAGTCTGTGAAAAAGCGAGGCACTACTGTACTTGTGTCCTGTTTTGTTAAGTGTTAGAGCAACTCATAAGTTGGGATGATGACCTGACCCCTGTTTGTTGTCACATGCAATACCTTGCTACATGCACAATCCAACACATTTGCTCGCTTAGACTAGAGAGTAAGTTCTCAGAAGAACTGCAACAAACACGAGCACGTAAGGTTCAAAATGTCTGTTTTATTTGACCAAACATAAATCATTTTACTTGATCTAATCAAAATATTTTAATATGTGACAAGGCATTAAGTTAATTAAAATCCTACATAAATCTGAATGATAGTTTGTTAGAAAATTACTACTGAAGTTTTATTAGAATAAAATCTCTTAAAGCAAAATCTTGTAAATCCGACAAACCAAATCTAATGAGCTAAAATACTAAAAACATCTCGTCTAAGAATAAATTGTTTGAAAAAGTAATTATCTGTCATTTTTAATGAAAGCTCAACTCGAGACGGATTCGATTTTGTCTTACTGAAGACATTTATGAGATTGGTTTTATAACAAGCTAAGTAAATTTCCTGTTCACAAGTCCATGAACAAACCTCAGCAGAGGTCAGCAATGAGCTGGTTTGTTGTTAATAAGGTGGTCCAGAGAGCAGGGATTCTGTGGGGACATAAAGCTTATTACGTTTATAGTAATACTTCACTGCTTCTGCTGCAGCCTGCCGATATTCCCTTTCTGCTTCTTCATCACTTGTGAGTTTACAGCTTTTTCAGCCTCAGGCCAGTCATTGTTTGAGCTTATGGTGGCGTGCACAAGAATCAAAACACTTTTCTCTGTAACAAAGCAAAAAAAAAGAGCACATTTTAACTTTAAAACATGATATAATGTGTCTGGCAAAATGGAGTCAGAAGCTTTAATATTATGTTGGGTCACATTTAGTTTTGATTTCATGTGGCATAGTTTTTCATAGGCTTATGCATCATCGTATCTATAGGGATGCACCGATACCAGATTTTTGAAAACCGAGTACAAGTACAAGTACTTACATTTAAGTACTTGCCGATACCAAGTACCGATACAAGTACTAATTGATATTTTTAAAAATCATTCTAATTAACTTAAACTGTTTATTTTCATTAGACACTTCAAACATAAATAAACAAAGTACATTACTATTGGTAATCTGTAAAGTATGTCCAAACTTGTACAAAAAAAAAAAGTTTTACATTTGAACTCTTACATAGTCAATGAAATGAAATGCAACTGGTATCGGGTCCTGTAGTATCGGCGCCCTTTTATGAGTACAAGTACGAGTACTAGCACATGGTATCGGACCGATACCCGATACTGGTATCGGTATCGGTGCATCCCTAGTATCTATTTCTGTTTTTAGTTTCACGGTCTTGTATTGATGATGGGCGTGTCAGAAAAATGCTTCGACTCCGTGATGGCCAGTCCTTGTGTCAAATGAGTTTTCATGCTTCCTGAACTAATCTTTTACAATGTAAGCCCATGTTAGCCTAGCTTATATACTGTAACATCCCAACAGGAACAGCATTTTGCTGAGATTATCAATTAAAATAGAATCATTAAAATATATTTTATACTAATTCGGTAAACCGCTGTGATCTAAGCTGAACTGAAACCTTCTTCCTGATCTACTTGGACTTTAAAGTGCTGTCTGGGTTGTGTGCAGCAAGTACAAACAGGATTCAGACAGTCTTCCTAAAAAAATCCAAGCTGTTCTCCAGCCTCAAAACATTGAAATGATGTGTCTACTGTAAAAGATAGTGAGTATTTAGTTTGAAGAACAAAATTAAAACCAACTTTGTAAGTCACCTGCCTGATATAAATCTAATAATAGTGCACTGAGAAAAAAAATTCTTATTTATGCAGCAAAGGCTGTAGCTCTTCAAAGCACAAGATGCATCGAGCACAGTGTTAAAAGGTCACAACGATGAGAAATGTATTATGATGGATTTCATTTCATTGTGATGCAATCAGTGTACCAAATAAAAAAGGTCTGGAGGCTGAATTCACTGACATGCCTGCCCTCTTCATGAAGGCAGCAGTGCAGCAGACCTGTCCTCTTCCTCAGTTTCTTCTCCTGAGACGCAGTGTGTCGTAAACAAACAAAAAAATTGTGGCAATTATTTACATAAACCTGGGTGTCTTTTCCTTTAAAAGCAGAAACAATACATCAAACGGCACAAAGAGGTAAAGAAGTAATTTGAAGTGCATAACTCTCTCTTTGAGGGCTTTGAGAATCAGACAGGTGCCCAACATCATTATTTGCATCCGCAAACGACGTGCAATCTATTAACCAATTTGGATAAGTGTGTTGTGTGAATGTAAAGCCACACAGATGGCTAACAGAACTAGGAAAATTCTTAGTCCAGTTAAAGACGAGCCTCAACAATAACTAATTAATACCTCCGACTGGCCTCCCAATGATTGACAGGTCTGTAATGTGCTGTCAGTGATTACTGATATTGTTTCTGTGAATTACTGTAAATTAGCTATTATGATACAGCATTCCAGAGACAAAATAACAACTAGTTTATTTTATTCTATCATAAAAAATGAATTTACTCAGTGACGATGTTCAGTTGCTGCAACATCTGTCCCTGTATGTTATGCTGTTACCATAAAACGGACAGATCTGGTGTTTGTGTAATGACATAGTACCTTCTTCTACCCAGCTGTCTCCATGCTGCTCTCCAACACTGGGCTGATGGCCCAGCTGCAGACAGTCGTCTCCTCCTGCTCAGCTCCATCACCCCCTCCATTTGTCTGTCCTTCTTTGGCTCTGCTGAGTTGCAGCCACCTACTCCTGTCCTCCCTCATTACCTTGCAGCGTCTTCACTCCACTCAGGTACACGGCACAGCTCAGGTTTACTCTTATCACAGCTCCAGGGTTGAACTGCACACAGTGAAGACGCAGTCAAGGACGAGACACAAAACCTGCAGCAGGACAGCGTAGAACTAGATCTGGGTTCAGAATACTAAATGGTTGCATTTGTTTGATGCACTGTTCACACGGAAGAGATAATACATTCTTACTTGCACTTGATGTGGCCTATGTTTTGTCAGTGTTCTGATTTTCTCTCTTTTTGTGGGGGTTAGGTCCAAAAGAGCATCAGTTGGAGTTTGGACGCAGCTGTGCAGCGACTTCTTCTTCAGAAAAGAAACACAGACAATCTTCTACTCGGTAGCAACAATTTTTTTTAAAAGATTTAGTCTGTTGTGATGAACAGAGGTTGAATCACTTCAGTTATGTGATTTGTTGCTAAGAGAACGTTTGAAAACGTCGTCTATATTTGTGGCTCACATTTTCTCATTTCCTTTTGTCCTCTGTGCTTCACCTTCATCTTCTCTTTTGTGCTTTCCACTTTTACTTTTACTGTCATCCACATGGATATAAGGTAATTGCAGGCCCATAGGAGGTTGTAAAACCTAAATAGCTGAGTTCATATCATGATAAGTTGGTAAATGTAAATGTCAGGGACCCCTTATTGCATCACAGTTTTATACTGTAAATCAGAGGTTGCTAATGTATTTTCTCCTGTTTAGTCTCTGTGCACTCCTGCACCAATAAAGTTACTGTTAAAGCTTCATCTTCAGTGTCATTACCGCTGAAGATGCCCCATGCCTGCTTTTTGCACATACTCAATATATTATGTGACCCACATCCCACTGCAGCACTGGTAGACAGATCATCCCTGCTGCTCCTGTGTCTCCGTCTGTCAGCTGGATAAGTGGCCTGTCAGGGTCACTGTGATGTATGGGCTCCTTGCCACTGCTTGTCTATCTCTCCCTCTTTCCCCTCTATCGCTTTTTCTTTGCTCACTCAGCCTCTTCTCCATCTCAGTTTCTCAATTTGTATATCCCTAATGTCTCCCTTTCTGCCTTTACTTCTCTGTATATTTGTCTTATTGCCTTGTGTGTCTTTTTTTATTTTCTGCTGTCAATAACCCCCCCACCCCCTTGAGACTTCTAATCTCTGTGCAAGTATATTTCAGAAGGTTGGACCTCAGCTTTGGATCTAGTGTTTTAGCAACACTTTTGGCCTTGTCTTTTTCTTAATGACCTTCAAAACCATAGTATCCCAGTCATGTTTATCCTCCTTCAATCCTGTCTCTCGTGATCTATACCAGGAGTGTCAAACTCACAAAAGAGGGCCAAAATTAAAACCTTTTTCAAACTAAGGGCCAATTTCAGAATCTACATGAACTCAAATCAGATACCCAGCATCTTTTCTTGGTCACAGGTTCCTCAACAAGAGTTTGGTTGGTCTTGTTTGATGTTCTCTGTTGTGCTTTCAACATCATAATCAAAGATTACTGAAAAAATTCAAGAGATAGAAGTATCTTACATTTCACATATCATCTTGAGGGCCAGACGAGATGTCAACGCACACATTTGGGCCCTGGGCCTTGAGTTTGACACATATGATCTATACTTATCACAGATATCTTTAACTTACAGTGTTGGCTCATTTTCTGTCACGTCAGTTAAAAATTGTTATCAGTTGTTTTCAGCCGTTTGCCTCTTCACTGTGCCTGAATTTATGCTGCTATTACATTCTACCATCTTCTGTCCCTTTTCATATTCTCTTACAGCTTTATAGATCCAAATCCCATCTCCCTTTATTCATTTTTTTTCTTTTTTTTTCTTTTGTTAACATGATTCTCTTGTGGCCTCTCTTTTTACATTTAAAGGTTGTCTTTCTCCACCTCCTATGTTTGTTTAAGCAAACCATCATTCCCTCATTTCTTTATTTTTCCAGCCATTACCTCCATGCTTTTCTCACCTCTTTCTCATTGTCTCCTTCTAGTCAGCTACCTGAAATTGCTGGAGGCACTTCTTGATGTTGACCTGGCATCAGCAGTGGTGGTGTGTCTGAACACTTGCTCTGGACATGCCCAGCTGAGGCCCCTGGGGGTGGAAGACAGCGCGTTGTGCCCACTTGGCTCCACAGGCGCAATGTGCCTCTTAACTGCTCTCAGTGGACTACTTTTACAGGTTCTCTTGTCTAGATAATATTCATGTGTGTGTGTGCGTATGTATTAGGGCTGAACGAATTTGGAAAATAATCTATCGTAATTGCAATTTTTTTTCTATAAATTGCAATTGCGATTTAAAACGCGATTATTTTTTTAAATATCTTCTCAAGTATTTTTCAACAAACAGAAGCAATAAATCAATCTGTTTTATAATAAACAATGTCAGATTTATTTAAAGCAGAGATTACAATAAAACAAACAAATCCATGCCTTTTCTTTTCACCATTTCTTTTTTTTCTTGTTTCATAAACATAATAGTAAACATGTTAAGTGAACTTCCTAACTACTGTCTGAACTTCACATGACAGTTAATAATATAAAAAATTAGATATAAAAAAAATTACCGTTTGAAGTTCAAACAGTTCGGTCAGTGATCCCTGTCGGCCGATACTTTGTTGAAGCACTGGTTGTTGTCATTCTAGCCATGCAACCATCGTAAATGTCTTTGTGGTGTTTTTTTAAGTGTTGATAAAGATTTGTGTCACATGACCAGTCAAATTGCAGCCTTTGCGATTAGAAAATCTCATTTTATCATATTGCGATATTATTGCAAATGCAATTAATTGTTCAGCCCTAGTATGTATATATATGTATATATATGTGTATATATATATATATATATATATATATACAGGTAGTCCCCGATTTACGAGCGCTCTGATCTGCGAGGTTCCAGACTTACGAGCTGCACATTTTTGGAAAAAACGAAAAAAATACTGAGTTTTCATGTGTTTTTTCACTTCAGTTAGCAAGTTAAGCATATAAACACACGTTTCCGATCATTTTTATGCACTCAAAAGTAGTTTTTAGATGAAAATAGAGTGTTTTTAGGTGCGCTAGCGAAAACCGTTCCAATTTACGAGCGGATTTCCGGATTTACGAGCGAAATGGCGGCCGTTCCAAATTACGAGATTTCCGGTTTACGAGCGCCTCGTTGTGACGGATCTCGCTCGTAAATCGGGGACTACCTGTATATATATATAATATATATATATATATATATATATATATATATATACATATATATACATATATATATATATATATATATATATATATATATATATATATATATATATATATATATATATATATATATATATATATATA
>JBBPBX010023811.1:29374-40219 GCA_038048925.1 Garcialebias charrua
TATATATATATATATATATATATATACTGTATATATAGTATATATTTATATATTTGTGTGTGTGTATGTATCTATATAGGTGTGTTACATTTTAAATCGCAAAAAAATTACATCTTAAATTCTTATTCTTTTCTTTTTATCTATAATTTTTGCACAGCCACAATCAGTTTTTCTGAAAATATGCTGATATTGTATTTAATTTGTTAAATATCTAAGGTAAAACTTGGTTTGAAGATGGGTTAACTCCTAGGTGGTGAAGGGACATGTTTGTTGGTACACATTTTTCCATGGCTTTGACATGTTTAGGGTAATTTCACTCTTTTAGGAACAGGAACCGTAGTCTCATTGTAGTGTGCTCTTTAGTTTCAAGCTAGGTTAGACGAGAATTTAAAATGTTGTCTCTCCATTGTTGTTTGAATGTGACAGTAAAATAAAAAACTGACAGTCAAACCTTTGCTTCTGCAATTATGGCAGTAATTCATTTTTGCCAAGAGGTAGATTGTGATTTTAGAAAAACTTTGCACCTGTGATAGCAACCTTTAAGACCTCACAACTACTTTGTACACAACTGTTTATTATTTGACATAAAAACTAGAAAATACTAGATCATTTTGATGTCATTCTTTAAATTAATAAAGACAGTCATATACATACAAACACATGTTTATAATTTGTAAATGTTTTTCAGTTTGTTCACCTTATGACAATATGTCCAAGACCAAAGTCTTTCTGACCACAATTTCATGAGGGCAATACACCGGTGTCTGCAGGTTTCAGTCTTTTGTTGTTAAACTGTAATGAACTGTCAGCGATTCTAACAATGTTCTCATGAAACTATTGTTCTGCAACAGTTCACTTGTACTGTGATGTTAAATCATACTGCTCTTACTGTCCAATAGCTCAGCAGCAAAAACAAATGAGCCAGGAGCTCCAGTCGTTGTGCAGCATAAACTAGACATATTTTTGTACTACTACTAATAATAATTATATTATGTACGACTTATGTTGTATGAGCATTGCTTTTTAAAAGTCCTTCTGAATGTCTGGAATGCTTGCTCCAAATAGAGTCTTCCATTGCTGCTGATGGCAAATATCACATACACAAGTTGTTTGGCTGCAAAGATCATCATCCAAGTGTTCAATAATCTGTATTCCACTTTAAACCACATCAGAGTCAGATCAACAGCCCTTATAACCTTAACAGAGTCCTTATAAGAAATATATTGTTAGCTAACTGGTTAGCTAGGGGTGGGCGATATGGCTCAAACATGATATTGTGATATTTCAGAGAATTCTGACGACAATTATAAATTTTGTGATATAAAACAAACAAATAAACAAAACAGAAATCATAGTTTTTCATTTTACAAAATTAACATCACATGTTGCTTTGCAGTATTATATAAAAACAAACAAAAAAAGGGTTAATTTTCCTACAATTACTTTACTTAGTAAAGTATTCAGTCTCAAAGTATATATAAAAAAAAGATCATTTTGTTATTCTGAATGAAGTCTGCACAAAACAGAACAAAATCCACCACAAACACTAAAGTGCAGGTGCAGTTTCCCAAAAAACTAAATAAAATGAAGCTTAAGCTCTGTTGAGCATAAATGTAACATATAACAAAATACATGTTGCCTTTAAATGAGCTATAACTTCCAAAACTTGTGACAAGTGCTGAAAACTGGTCTCGAGGTTTGAGCTGCACAGTTCCCAGTCTCTGTTAGTGCACAGTCAGACTCAGGTCAAGCTCCGTGGTCCGACTTGACCATAAATTGGTGGTCGATGCATAATCAGCGTTTCCCCAACCATCATACAAGCAGGTAGAGTTGCATTCGGGCCCCAAAAATCTGATCTGACCCGGCCCCAGCCCGCAGTCATCATTTCCAAACCCCACACGACCCGACAAATTAATAGTAATTACAGGTCCAAACCTGGAAACCCCCCGAAAGTTTTATATGGTCGGGACACGCAGCTGAATAAACGCGGCAGAAGATTAGGAGCCAAAAGGTGTTTATCCTTTCATGGCCATAAAAAAGCATTTGAACCCCGTTTCTGCCAGCATTCTTCTGAATTACTGAGACACGTGGACATCTCTCTGACACGTCTGCTTTGAGATCTCAGCTGTTTGGGTCATCGGTCACACGTATCCGCTGAGTGCAGCAGCAGAATGAACGTCCATTTGGGCGATGGGTCCTTCTTGGCAGTAGTCCCATCTGAAGCTTAACTGAACTTTTTACCTCTTTCAAGGCCGGTCAGCTCGCGGTGAAATGGCTGCATGCGGCTGGTGGAAGTATGGCAGGCCATGTTATCATATAATTCATTCAACCTTTATTTAGTCAGGTAAATCTTATTGAGCCTCGAGGGCACGGTTGATCCTGACCTAATTAAAAGCCTGAGATTGGCCTGGCCTGCCCCGGCCCTAATCTGGGTCGGTCCGGGCTGGGTTTCAGGTTTGAAATGACAGCTCTACAAGTGGGTTGCCCCGCCGCATCAACAGAACCGAGCGCAGAGTCTACCGACCCGAACTGATTAGCTTCTTGGAAAGTCATACTTGCAATAATTAAAAATGCTGAGGAAAAAAAGTTATTCTTCCTTTATGTATTTTCATGTTTTAATTGGAATTATTCAACCCTCTTATGAATGCAAAGAACATTATTCCAACAAACTGAGAACAAGAAAAGAGCTGACTGTAGAACTAAAACATGCAACATATAAAAACAATGCAAAGAAACAGAAAATCAAAATGATTGAAAGTAGAAATATCACCCAATAAATAAACCATAGAGTTAAAAAAGCACTCCTAAATATTGACAAATAAACCCATAAGACAGGGTAAAAAAAAATGTATGCAGCAAAACAGTTGTTAAAACAAAGTTACATTAAAACTACATTTTGTAAACTACACTGTGTAAAAATTAATCTGATGAATTATCAGTTAGGGTTATCTAATGGCAGCACGGTGGCACAACTGGTAGAGCTGCTGCCTCTCAGCAAGCAGTTCCCTGGTTCAAATCCCAGTCTGGGGGCCTTTCTGGGTGGAGTTTGCATGTTCTCTCCGTGCATGTGTGAGTTTTCTCCCACAGACCAAAAACATGCATGTTAGGCTGATTGGTAACTCTAAATTGTCCCTAGGTGTGAGTGAGAGCGTGAATGGTTGTTTGTCTCCATGTGTCCCTGTGATGGACTTGCGACCCGTCCAGGGTGTACCCCGCCCCTCGCACAGTGATTGCTGGACATGGGCACCGGCGACCCCCGTGACCCAAAAATGGAAGAAGCAGGTAAAAGATAATGGATGGATGGATAATAATACACACACAATTCACTTGTTGCTCAAAGTATTTTTGTTTCCTGTTCCTAAGGGCTTTGGTTGCTTAGTGCAAGAGCAGCAGACTAGAGTCCCACTAACCTGTTTTATATGAAGGTGTTTTTGTGCACTACATCAGCTGGGTGGCTCATACTGCTCGATTGCGCCAGCGACTCAATAAGTTGCATTAAAAAGTAGGAAACCTCTTCTCAGAGATCATAAACTATTGTATCACTCTGTAGCCATGTTGTGGTTAAACCTGTGGTCCTGTGTCATGTAGCAGCATGCCAGCCTCTAGCTGCTCAGCAGAGGCATCGTTCCTTTCTGTAGAACACTGAGTTCTGTGCTTCAGCGCTCTGTAGCCTGCTGGTCTGCGTAACAGTTCCCAAAGCCCTCTTCTTGTACGTTACTGTTTCCTCTCTGGTTCAGCTGCAGAAGGAAACACTGCAGCTTTTCTTCACCTCTCCTTCACACCTTTCTTTACTCCAACCACAAACCACTTCACCTCCCTCCCTGTCCCCCTCTTCCACTGAGCCTGTTGAGTTTTGTCTGTTATCTCCTTCCCTCTGCTTTATGGATTAGTGTAGAACTCTCCATTGACATCTTCCATATCCGTCTAGCCTGTTTCAGTGTTTGTGGACAGCACACAGAGCTCACTGTCAGCGCTCATGCTATAAAACCTCGCTCAGTCGCCCTCTCCAGTGTCATCTTGTTCTCGCTTTTGTTTCTGAATGCATCTCTGTCTGCTGGTGAGCACGTGTCTGTGTGAAAGTGTGTGTTCCTGCTCCCTCTACATCTGTTACGTTGTTTGTGCACACAAACATGCGTCTCAACACTGGCTTCCTTCAAGTATGACATTTTCATGCAAAGCAGGATCACAGCAGAATATGTAACGACGACATTACGTCTGCGCAAAACATATTTCACCATGAAGGCTTTGAAATAGGAATATTATTATGCTCTTTTTTTAACCTTTCATTTTTTTATTCAGTTGTGTTTAGTTTGACATTTTCAAGCTTCTTTCAAGGACGTTTCAGCTTTAAATAAATCAGTGAGGTAAAATATTGTCTTGAGAAGCGGAGGCTGTCTGGTTCCTTTGATGACTTCTGATTTCTGCTTTACAAACTGCTGCCATTTGCTGGAGTTTTTAGGGCAACAGTGTGAGAGAAGGCAAAGAGGCGGACTGTCTTCCACTTTTCTACTTTAGCTAACACTCTCAAAAATCTGATGGCAAACATGGCTGCTGAAGTCATGCCAGTTTATCCCAGTTTGCCATCTGTCACACTGTCACCAGTTTTTAGCAGCAGTCAAAAGTGAAACATGGGCATGACTCCCCCAACTTTCCATTATTTTCTATTTATTTTAACAATTTATTACTAGGCCTGTCACAATAAACAATAAATCAATTAATCCCATGATAAATGAAAATCATTGACCACGTTTTAATTAATTGGCTTTATCGTTACTTCATCTCTCTCTTTCTACTAAAGACACTGGATGACAAAAGGCTCAACTCCGGTTCTCTTCACTGACCCTTCTCTTTCTCTTTTCTCTTTAAAATCTCTTTTAACCGTCCAAAATGGCGTTTTGGGATTGTTAAAAGCAGATAAGCTGAGAAGCAAAGCTACGAGCTAAGCTAACAGGCCGACCAAGGGGGGAAAATCTCCCGGCTTGTCAAAGTTCCAAAATTCATGGTTGAAACCTGTGCCTTTGTGTAAAAAGTTGTTTTTCTCTGCAAAAAGAAGCTGAGAACTTGTTTACTGTTTTTTTTTTTTTTAAGCTTTGTGTGGGAAAAAAATGCTATGCTAAAGAACTCAAACCACACCAAGCGTCCGCCATTTTGAGAATCAAAATATATACCGGTGTATATATATATCAAAGACAGCCCATGTCATGCAAAGGGGCCTCCCTCCCATTTTTTCTTAGATACATGCTTCTCGCTCCCTCACTATCCATCCATCCGTTGGTTCAAATAGTCTTATACTGCTGTCAAAAACTGGACTCATTCACTATGTGTTGCATTTTATGAAGCATTTTATTGATTAGCAATCAGCAACAGAAAGATTTTAGTTACCGTAGGTTTAGGAAAAGCTTGATACATTTTCAAAACCATATATTATAAAGCTTCATTTTCTATGTTTTTAAATAACTGCAGCTTTGAGTTTCATCTTAGAAAAAACATCCTTTAATATGAAATGTGCTCCCATTACCGTACGGTTAAAATTTCTCATTTTTTTGTCTCTTTCCCTGTAGAAACACGAATTGCTGCTGCGAACCTCAGTCAACTGTCTAAGCTCCCTGCTGGGCTTCCTTAAAAGAAAAAGTCTAGTTACAGGTACCAAACAGGCTGAGAGATGATAATCTGCACATGAATATGCTCTCTAAAATATGTCTGGGGTAGTTTAAAGATTATATTTAAGCAAATGGATTTATTTGTGTAAACTATGAGGACTTCAGTTTATCTTTATGGGTGAATAGTGTACTCTCGGCACATCAACTTTACATGTGTAGTTGGAGTACCTTTGCCTAATGTAATTATAATAATTTCTAAATGTTTGATGACTCATTAAAGAGATAAGGTACCAAAAGTGTGTAAATATTCTTGATTTTACTTCATAGTTTTATCTACGCAAACATTTTTTCATTATATCTGTCCTTAATGTGGCAGAGTTAATGTTTATTCCAAAAGATGTGTATGTTACTCAGTTTTCAGACTGAAAGTAGTTTTAACAAACATACCAGGAAGAAAAGAGCCAAATTAAACCAGCTTCATCTGTATTAACCCTTGTGACTTCTCATTTGCCTCCATACTTGTTTTTTAGCCAAATATGCAGCTCGTCAGTCGTGGTATCAGTTCCTCCTCCGTTGTCTGCTCAGCTCGGGAGAGAAGTACTTTTTGCATCCTGCTCTTCTCAGACTCATCACACTTGTGAGATATTTTACACACACTTCACTCAAATCAACAATAATCTAAGATGTGTTTTCAAGCAGTAATGAATGTTTGATATTAAAATTTAATGAGAAAATAATTTAAAAGCATTAAGAGCAAGGGTAATGAGGATGGATGTTGTGTTATGCAGCCTAATACAAGATTATACATCACAATTAAAGAAAATTACTGTTCTCTGTTGGGAGCTGTGCCTCTAAATATTTTCATGCATGAAAAAAAGGATTGTAAGCTCAATCGTACAGGTAGATAACAACAGAAAAGGTTAAATGATGTCATCTTGACCAGTTTCTTTAAGTGGGAACCATTTTGTCCTTTTCATTTCCATTTGGCTTTTTTGTGCCATGATAAATTATTTAATAAGAAACTGAAGAAACATTTAACAGGAGTTTCCTCAAATATTCAGTTTGCATTATTCTTTTAAAAGTTTGCTTTAGTACAGACAAAAAGATAACAAAATAAAAAGCAAGAAAGATTACAAATGTTTGTGCTGATTGCTCAGTCTGTGCATTTTTCATTTGGGCTAAATCCCACTTTAGGAAAGACGAGATAACCAAGCCCTTTTTTGGATACTTTTCGAATCAATCCTTCAACAGTAAACTTTTATGCGTTACAGTGCAGGAGTGGCAGACACTAACATTCATTAATCATTTATTATTATTTATTAGTCATGTAGTATCATTAAGAAGGTGGTAACTGACCACAGAATCTCCCTGCTGCATGTGACTGAGCTGGGTGTGAAACCAGTGTTGGAAAGATGCCCATGCTGTGGTGGGAGGAAGTGAGGTCCTGCAGCCCCCGCATAGCTTTAATCTCAACATTATAGAATAATTCTAGGATTAAATGATCAGACAGGAAAAGCTAAAGAAAGCTAAATCTACATCTTTGGCAGAATCCCAAAGTGACTGGAACAACTAACCCACTGCCAAGAACTTTAAATAAATAAATAAAACTCATGTTTACTGAAGACATCTAGTGCATTTTACACCATTTATTAAAAATAAATTTGATTTAAATCAGTTTACTGCACATTGCATGATGGTCTTGTTTACAGATGTTGCAGTACGGTAGCGCAGCTGGGCTGTGGGAGTCGGATCTGCTTCATGTGCTCGAGACAATAGAAAAGAACGGGGTGAAGGAGCTCAACCAAGAGACGGCTCAGGCTTTGAGATTGCTTCTTATACAGGTAGACCTGAGACATTACAAATAATGTTTGTTTGAAACACAATAATAATCTAAACCACTTGAATAAATGAATGTAAAGAAATCATGTTCTTGAATGGTAGTGTTATGGTACGTCCACACCTAACAGCGTTTCAACTGCAGGAGCGTCCAGTTTACATGCAAAGTCAATGGGAGGCGCGTCGGGCGTCACGTCACGTGCGTGTTGAGCATGCTGGAAAGCGTTTTCCGTGCACGTGAACCCGCGTCAGCCTCCAAAGCACGCCTTGAACATGTTGAAGATTTCGCCGTTCAAACGCCGTTCAACTCTCCCTGATTGGTTGATCAGGGAGAGTCGGGGGAGAAGAGAGGGGGAGAGTCCCTATGTGACGCGGAAACGAGGGGACGGGGGTATTGCGCAACTATGTGACGTATTGTTTGTGGGACACAGAAAAAACCCGCGAAGTCGTGTACTATGGAAGAGAAACTCATTGTAGCTGTGTGTTCGCGACAAGTCCTTCACGACCAGTCAAGTCTGCTCTACAGAGACAGAAATAAAAAGCTCCTTGCCTGGCGGAGTGCAGTGAGGAACTCGGTATACCGGTAAGCTCCTCCCACACCCCCCACCGCCGCAGCTTCGCGTTCTGGTCTGGACACCACTGTGGGTCCAGTGCGTCCACTTGCGTGCGTGACGAGCTTTTTTGAAGTTGAAACGCTGTTAGGTGTGGACGTACCATTAAGGTAGGTGACAGTCTTAAAATTATATAAATTTTATTAGAATCATTATTAAACTATGCGTAACGACAACAGCATTTATCATAAAGTGCTCACTGTTGCTTTTCAAAGAGTACCGTATTTTCCGGTGTATAGGTCGCACCTTTTTATGGGTTTTTCAAGGCCTGCGACCTATACACCTGTGCGACCTATACAGTATATGGCTTGTTATCACTTTCGGCGAAACAAATTTTTAAATCCAGCTCATTTCACAATTACGTTCATTTATTAAGGAAAAGTTCAGCTCAGACACATATTTGCTATAATTTTTATCAAACAAATAATTGTTTTTAAGTGTTAATCTTCTTAAAAGCCTTGCTGTGCGCTCCTGTGGCAGACATTTGCAGCAGAGCTAAACGTAGGTGCGACCTATACACTGGTGCGACCACCGGTCCCAATAATAGTAATAATAATAATAATGAATTCAATTTATAATGCACTTTTCATTAATAAAAATCCCAAAGTGCTACAAAGTGTAACAAAGCAAAGATCAAAAGAAAACAAGTGATAAAATCAAATAAAATCAATAATAATATTGACTAAGATCAAGATAAAATCATGTGGATGCAGATTAGGCTTGCTTAAAAATAAATAAAATAAAACAAGTGAAAAAATCAATAATGATATCAGCTAAGATCAAAGATAAAATCATATCAGAGTCAGAGAGTCTTTATTGTCATTTGCACCGCATGTGGTACATGTGATGAAAACGAGATTATGTACACGGGGTCCCAGTTACATCCAACAACAAATGAAAGAGAAAAACAGTAATAACATCTAGAACTAACTAAGAAAAACATCAACTAGTAATACACTAAGCCTAATATAGTGGGAATAAACAGCAGCACGAACATGAGTTTGTATGAGCAGATGGTCACAGATGAACACAGCAACAAGAAAACAGATCAGCATCAGTATGATGTGATATTTTGCAGTGTTTATTTTTTATTTTATTTTTATTTATTCATGAGTCTAACAGCCTCAGGGTAGAAGCTGTTCCTCAGTCTAGTGGTTCTACACTTGATGCTCCTCAACCTCCGTCCTGAGGGGAGTGGGGCAAAGAGTGAGTGTGCTGGATGAGTGAGGTCTTTCATGATGCAGGAGGTATGGAGGCAGAATAGGCTTGCTTAAAAAGAAAGGTCTTTATGCTGCTTTTAAAGTCAACCAGTGACTGTGGAGCTCTCAGGTCGTCAGGGAGGGAGTTCCACAGGCGGGGGGCAGCCACACAGAATGCTCGGTCTCCCATGGTCCTCAATTTGGTCCGAGGAATATGAAGGAAATTACTGTTCTGTGATCGTAGAGACCGGGTGGATGAATATGGTGCAAGAATGTCCTTTAGATAGTCAGGTGAAGTGCCGTGCAAGCATTGATGGGTAATGAGAGCAGTTTTGTACTGAATTCTGTAGGTGACAGGAAGCCAATGGAGGTTATGGAGAATGGGTGTAATATGTTCAAATTTACGAACTCTCAACAGAATCCTTGCTGCACTGTTTTGAATGTATTGAAGTTTCTGAAGGTTTTTGCCAGGGATACCAATAAACAGGGAGTTGCAGTAGTCGAGCCTGGAGGAGACAAAGGCATGGACGAGTTTCTCAGCATCAGGAAAAGTCAGAGATGGGCGAAGTCTGGAGATGTTTCGAAGATGGAAGAAGCAGGTTTTAAACAGATGCTTAATGTGATTTTCAAATGTAAGATGAGAGTCCATTTTTATTCCAAGATTTGTAACAGAGGTGGAGAGGGGGATGTCTTGACCAGAGAAGGAGATTGTTGTTAAAGTTGATGTTTGTATCTGGTGAGGGGTGCCAATCAGTATGGCCTCAGTCTTGGAGCAGTTTAATTGAAGAAAGTTCTGATTCATCCATGCCCTTATTTCCTCCAGGCAGGTAGAGAGGGCAGTGAGTGAAGATGGAGATGGGGATGATGAGGATGCTCCAGTCCTGATGTAAAGCTGTGTGTCGTCGGCATAGCAGTGAAAAGAAATGTTGAACTGATTAATAATTTGACCTAAAGGCAGCATGTAGAGGGAAAACAGCAGGGGCCCCAGAACTGACCCTATCTATTGGTGATAATTGGACAATGCGACCTATACACCAGAAAATACTGTAGTTACAGATTAACAGCAATGATTTTAGTCATTTATTTCACTATAGATGCAGTATTCTCTTTGTGTCCTCAATGGCTTTTAAAATCACACGGAATTTTTGTCAGCTATTTTTTTTTTAAAATTGTGCTTTCTACATTTAGCTGTAACTGTTTTCTTGCACATTTTTATTAGATCTTGTGCTTTGCTGTAGGACTCAAACTCTTCTTTCATTGGGTCCACACCTTATTGATGCGCCGGCACATGACCCAGACCACAGACAACACTATTATCCTGATACTAAAATAACCCTGTAATGTTGGATCAGCCATATGGTTGAGGTGCTGCTCTCACCTCTGGATCGGTTGCTTTCCACTCAGTGCGCTGCTTCGGGCGTCGGCATAAAAATGATATGAGACCACCCTCAACTTGTTGTTGAGCACGCTAGGCAACATACTGTAAATGTATCATGATGCTATTTTTATCACTCAAAAATTATTGTAGACTGTATAAAATGGCAGTCCAGGTCAGTATGATTTACTTAATGTTTAAATGTCAAGGATTTAATGCGAGAA
>JBBPBX010023812.1:0-40218 GCA_038048925.1 Garcialebias charrua
AGCTATATATATAGATATATATAAAGGTGTTTTAAACCCTTCCCAGACTCTTGCAATAATCTAAACAATGTTTCTAAACTCTAAATGCTCTAAAAGAGCACTGAATGTCATGATTTCAGCTCTCTGCCACCTGCAAGTGCTCTTGGCCACGCCCACTTCTTTGCTCTTCATGCTGAACAGCTGATCAGCTGCAGCAGAAAGTTTATCCTGCAGTGTGGGCTGCGCATAGGTGCAGCAGGTGCTAGATATTTTTAAAATAATTCATTTAAAATAAAAAATTCCATGTGTGTCATGTTCTATCTTATTTTGAAAAACTGCGATAGAGTGAGCCCGTGATAAACGAACCATGAAGTAGCGAGGGACTACTGTACTTAGGAGTTTTGCCTTTGGCGTATGCACAGATAAAAAAAACTAAATCAAATAGCAAATGTAGCAAGGAGCTGAAAGCAGAAAAGCAATTTTAACTGAAGCTCTGCATGATATGCTCTCAGAATCTACAGTGGCTAAATGAGGTAAGGAACATCTAATCAGGAAATGTTCAGATGGAGTCTTCGCCTGTCCAGTAAAGGAAAATTTCCTCGTATAGTTTTTATCTTTCAGGATAAAGTCCAGCTGAGGAAGTCATCCTCTGGCAAACTAAGATCCTGAAAGATGGAAGTGTGAGCTGAGGCAGCAGGAAGCGAAAAGAAAGAAAATGAGAACTAGTCTACTGGTTCGTAGGGCTATTCTGTGAAAAATGTGTACACCGCTTCTGTGCCAATTTGCATCTATACAACAGGGATTAAATAAGAGTCGTCAATAACTGACAATAACAAAATACATTCCAAAAATTACCACCAGATTTAGTTTGCTTTGCCTGTTTTACACACTTTTTCGGAGATACAGATTCCTCGAGCATGGTCGACTCCTCATCGCCTTCTAATCCAAAGCGATCCTTGCTTTGCTTCTGCAGGAGCGAAAACAAACGGTGGGAAAATAATTTATTAATAGTAAAAGAAAACAGAAAGCCATCTGCTTCCTCTGATGTGGATGACGAGCAGAAACATGACACAGCAGGCTGGGATCAACAAATCTGAGATTGCATCAACCCCAAGAGGATATTGAATCAAAGATAAACGTCTCACCTTTTTGAGGATGATGTCGATGTACCCAGCAATGAGCTGAGAGATCTGTTCACCCTCAGTGGTCTGCACCGAGTAGTAGCTCTCCTGGTACTCCCCAAAATCCTACATAAACATACCGTTTCATCATAAATGTGTGATGTGTGCGCAATTGTAACATAAGTAACCAGCACAGTGTATGAGCTGAGGATCTACTGTAAGGATTAATGTTAAATCCATGAAGACTGCCAGCCTCAGACGTGCACCACACATTGTGTTGATATGAAACTGCAGCATGCACAGACAGATCAACCCAGGAACCGTCTCAAAGTTGATTTAAATACAAGAAATTTGAGCCGTTTTAAGCTATCGACCCGACTTGCAGAGTATATTCTAAATAAAATAGAAAAAGGTGAGGTCAGAGATGTGCTTTCGCTACAATCTGAAATAAAATAAAAACTGTCTGCAGTGTGTTTTTACAACTATTAGCCTTTGCTCTACAGCTAAAAAGCAAATCAGCCTTCAAATCAGTGTCACAAAAATGCAAAGCCTAAACCGTTAGGCACTTCAACAAATTAGGAAACAGGTTTCATCAATTTACTAGTGACAGAGCTCTTTCAGATACACAAGATTAAACCCATGTTGGTGCCTGACTGAGGGGTGACACAAAGGAGCTGTGGTGACAGGGAAGACAAAAGACACTGTTCAGTCACTGAATGAAAGGCAAGCTGCGGTCGGCTGAGTCTGTTTATTAGCTTTTTTTATTTGGTGGCTTAGAATAGGATGAAATAATTTTAAAAAACAGTAGAACGTATAATAAAAATATAAAAATAATAAAAAGCAACAGTGGCATAATGAAGTTTTTTTTTATTTATTTTTTATTTATTTATTTATTCATTTTACATTTTGTAAAGAAAAACATTTTTTACATTGTAACAATACAATGAAAGAAGACAAGAAAAACGTAAAATGAAAGGAGACAGGGAGAAGAAAAAAATCTTATTATACCTGCCCCTTTTTTCTATAATGATAACAACAACAAAAAAAAGCGAGATCAATAAAATAACTCAATCAAATATACAAATTTCCAAGGCACTCAACAGTGATACAAAATGTAAACTATTTACAGAATTTGAATACACATTTGCAATTTGGCGATTTGAGTATTTAGTATTTAATTAACATATTTGCTTTGATAATTTTTTTAAAGACTATAATGGATGTTGTAGATTTAATTACATTTTCTAAACTATTCCACAAGTCAACACCTTGTATTGAAACACACCGTCCTTTCAAACTAGTTCTGTATTTTGGCTTTGCAAAAATCTCCATTCCTTTCAGGTTGTAACAGCTCATTCTTTTTACAAAATGCACTTGAACATTTAGAGGCAATGAGTTTTTATGAGCTCTATACATTACCAACAAAATGTTATAATTTACCAAATCATAAAACTTAAGCAACCTAAGTTGTTTAAACAATATATTCGAAGGATGGCAGTAGGGTTTTCCCGCAATAGTTCGCACTGCTCTTTTTTGTAAAATAAATATAGGGTTCGTCAAGGTTTTGCACGCCTTTCCCCAAACCTCTATACAGTATATCAAGTGTGGAACAACTATGGCATTATAAAGCAAGTATAATGCTCTTTCATTCAATAAATCCCTAACTTTATACAAGACACCTGTGGATCTAGATATTTTAGTTTTAACCGAGTTAATATGCTGTTTCCAAGTGAGCTTGTCATCTATCACCACTCCCAAGAATTTCATTTCACTTACTCTGGTTATTTCAAAATCATCAATTTTTAGAGAGAAACCCGTAGTGTTTGTTTTTTTACTAAATAACATGTATTTAGTTTTATCTAAGTTTAATGATAGTTTGTTTAATTTGAACCAGTTTTGTAAGTTAACAAATTCCATATTTAAACATTCAGACATTTCATTTAAATCATTACCAGAATAAAAAAAGGTAGTATCGTCAGCAAAAAGTATACTTTTTAGACTTCTGGACACCATCACTAAATCATTCACGTATAAATTAAACAATTTTGGACCAAGTATTGAGCCCTGTGGGACACCGCATGTGATTTTACAAAAGTTTGATCTGTTTTCCTCTATCTGAACAAATTGTTCTCTATCTTTTAGATAGCTTATTATCCAATTTAGTGCAGGTCCTCTAACGCCATACTTGTCCAATTTATTAATGAGAATTTTGTGATCAATAGTGTCGAAAGCCTTCCTTAAATCAACAAATACACTCATACAATGCTGTTTATTGTCAGTAGCTGTGGTGATATATTCCATAAATTCCATTAAAGCCATAGATGTTGAATACTGTGATCGAAACCCATACTGACTATCACTTAGAATGTTGTATTTTTTTAGAAAATCGTCTAATCTGATTGAAAAAATTTTTTCAAGAATTTTTGAAAACTGTGGGAGCAATGATATTGGCCTATAATTGCTGAAGTTGCCCCTATCACCGCATTTGAAAATAGGGACTACCTTAGCTACTTTCATTTTATCAGGAAATGTGCCCGTAGTGAAAGACAGATTACAAATGTAAGTGAATGGATCAATTACATCAGTTATTATGTCCTTGACAACCATCATATCCATGTCACACCAGTCTCTAGACCTTTTATCTGAAAATTTTTTAACTATCATGATTATTTCATCTTTATCCGTCCCTTTTAGAAACAATGTATTTTCACAACCTTTAATTAAGTAACACACGTCCTTGTCCACTTTGGAAATTGTTTTTGCAAGATTTGATCCAACGTTTACAAAGTAATCGTTGAATCCATTTGCAACTTCGTTATCATTTAGCATTACATCATTTTCATTCACAAAACATTTGGTGGAAGTTAAAGAGACTTTTAAACAGTTTGGTGGAAGTTAAAGAGACTTTTTGGTGGAAGTTAAAGAGACTTTTAAACAGTTTGTTGTGTGGCTGCACTGGTGTGTGAATGAGCAGGCACTAAATGTTCGGTTTGTGCTTCTTACCAGCGTGAAGCTCTTGGGGGACGCGGCCCACCTCTTCACGGTGGTGAGGGGCCACTCCTGAACCACATCTTTGGTCCTTTCATCCACTCGCATCACAGACTCTTTGGTGATGCCCAGGAGTCGAGGCACCAGTTTGTTCTTACTCTTCATCTTCTCCTGCAGGACAAAAAATTACACTTTAGCATCTTCTTTGGAGAAAATCCAACAATAAAGACACAATGGAATTAGAATTTAAGCAATTGAAAAATGAAGTAAAATTCGACAGACTAAAGCATCGCATTATATCAGTGGCCTGTGGGTCTAAACCCATAAGAATTACTGTAAATCATTTGAACTTGTAGACCCAAAATATCCCAGTAGTTAAAAATGTTTAAATATTTGTTCTAATCTTTGTTTCTATACTCAATAATTATTATTTTCATTGGTTTTTTTTTTCTTTGTGCAAATTGAACATCTATGGCACACAGAGGGTGCTCATAAGGTGGTTAACACCAGGGGATTTGCGTACAAAGTGATGCATTTTTGTACACACAAGAATGTGGCTTACGCCCGTTTTCACGCAAAACTTCAGATGTATCAAGAATGAAATGACCATCCATGGAAATGTGTGCAATTCCATGCTAACTTTATTCAACCTTTATTTAGACAGGTTAATCCCATTGAGCCTCGAGGACTCATTTACAATTGAGACCTGGTTTCAACAAAGAATGATGACAACAGCGACAACAATAGACAATCATAAGAGAGGCATCCAGATTTTTTTTATTTTTAACAAGTTAAAAAGATGTCAAAGTAGCAAAACAGCTAGATTATAAGGCAAATGTAGAAAACTAAAAACAGGAACATGTCTGCATTGGTTCTTGCCAGGAGTCCAACAGATTCTTAAAGCCAGTTAGAGAGGTCAAGGTCGAGAGCTTCAGATCTTTTTGTAAGATATTCCAGGAAGCAGGAGCAGAGTAGGAGAAGGCCCTTTTGCCAAGTTCAGTCCTCACTGACGGAACACTGCAGGTAATCATGTCCTGAGAGCGCACGCTGTAGCTGCACTCACGCAGAGACATGTAGGAGGAGATGTATGAAGGCAGCAGACCAAGAAGTGATTTAAAGATGAAAATGTACCAGTGGAAGAGTCTGCGTGAGGTTAATGATGTCCAGTTAACCAGTGAATACAGGGTGCAGTGGTGGGTACGATAATCACAACCAGTTATGAATCTTAGTGCACCATGATAGACAACATCCAACATTGTAGGAGCATTCATGTAGATAATGTCACCGTAATCAATTGAGGGAAGGAAAATCACAGTTACAAGGTGTTTCCTAGCATACAGAGTTAGAAAAATTAACTTTCTGTTTCATTACTGTACTAGGTTTTCCACGTGGAGCTTAAAAGAGAGATGCAAATTGACCAGGATACGCAAATATTTATAGGAATCAACAAACTCAATAGGGACACCATTTGAAAATAAAATCAGAGGAAGAACTACTGGGACCGACTTCCTGTTTGAAAAAAACATCCCTTATTTTGTCAGCATTTAAGACAAGTTTGAGATGGAACAAATCTGACTGGATGATGTCAAAAGCGGATTGCAAAAGCTGAAAAGCCTTAGCAACTGTTTTAGCTCGACAATAAACAACTGTGTCATCAGCATAGAAATGGAAGGATGCATCAGGGATGCTCTGACCTACATTACCTATGTAGAATTTGTAGAAAACATGTAGAATTACCTATTTATGACTGGCGTACGCACGTTTCTATGGTTATTAGTTAGTTAGATTTTATTTCATTTTGAACAGTTAAATTTTTTAAACAATACCATAAACAAATAAAAATGTAAATATTTCCACCAAAATATTCCGGAAGCAAAGCAAAATGTTCAAAAAGGGAACAGGAAAAAGCAATGGCTTATCTAGTCCTGTCCCTAAACTTACATACAGATTCTGAACCAAACCAGAATCGTAAAAATAATGAACAACCCAAAAGATACACAAATTGCGGACCACAAAAAAAAAAAAGGTAGGCAAAAGCACAAGCTTTTTACACCTTCACTTTGTTATACATCAAAATCAAAATAGCAGAATAATATCCTGTATATTTCTTTTTTCAAACATATAAACGAATTCCAGCTAAACAAGCTCATGAAATTTTTTTTTTCATTCATTCAACCATTATTTATACAGGTTAGCCTCGTTGAGCCACAGGGACTCATTTACAAGAGGGACCTGTCTCTCTCACACCCAGGGTCAATTTTAGAGTTACCAATCAGCCTAATTTGCATGTTTTTGGACTGTGGGAGGAAACCGGAGCACCCGGAGAAAACCCACGCATGCACGGAGAGAACATGCAAACTCCACCCAGAAAGGCCCCCGGGCCGGGATTTGAACCGGGGACATGCTTGCTGAGAGGCAGCAGCTCTACCAGTTGTGCCACCGTGCTGCCCTAAAAAATACAGAACACAAAATAGGAAAAGCAGAAAAAAAACCACTCAAGTCCTATTATATTTGTTTAGTAAATTATTTTTATATGTTTTTTGGGGGTTTTTTTTTATTGAAAAACACAGTTGAAACTCCTTACAACTATTCCACACCTGAATCCCTCTAGCTGAAGTACGGTTGTTTTTAATATTTGTCCTAACCTTTGGTTTTTCAAATAAACCCTTCTCTTGTAAATCATAGTTTTTCTCTTTAATTTTGAACAACTTTTGTATACAGCTTGGAAGGAGTTTATTGTAGGCTTTGTACATAATCAGTGCTGTTCTGAGTTCTACCAAGTCGTAAAATTTTAAAATATTATTGATCCATTAATGTTAATGATGTGAAAGGGTTGTAAGAATCATCCAGGTAGATAACAACAAAAAAGGTTAAATCGTGACATCTGAACCCATTTCTTTAAGTGAGAAACGTTTCGTCCCCCATCCAGAGGACTTCCTCAGTCTACAACCTGCCAACCAGATCTGTCCCATAGGTAGCGTTCATTGTTGTTTCAATCCAACCTCCTGTTGGAATCTCAGAAGTAGGCTTTTTAACATGTGCAAACAGAGTACACCCATCCAAAACAATCAATCATCATGAAAAAAAACTTAAACTGGTCCAGATGACACGATTTAACCTTTTTGATTGTTACCTACCTGGATGATTGAGCTTACACAACTTTTTCTGCACCACTTTGGCCTTGGTGTCCTCAGGCTATTTCTGTGAGTTGCAAGTTGGCCACCTGGCCTAAAACATTTGATTGTTGTACACGATGATAGGTTATTTTGGATGGGTGTGTTTTGCACGCGTTAAAAGTCTGATTCCAACAGTAGGCTGGCTTGAAACACAGCACTGAAGGTGGGACAGATCTGGTTGACAGGCCGTAGACCGACAAAGTCCTCTGGGTGGGGGACAAAATGTTTCTCACTTAAAGAAACTGGTCCAGATGACACGATTTAACCTTTTTTGTTGTTAATGATGTGCAAACTATTATTGTACACACAAGGACACACAATGAACAATTAATACATCCACATGTATGCAGTAAAATGAGTGGATATAAAAGCATGCACAAAGTGCTGCAGAAAACAACAATGGCTTTAGCCTTAGAAATAAAAAAATGGCACAATATGCAGAGAGCGAGTATTTAGAGACAGAGGATTTTCTGGCTCATTATAATGGCTGGCTCATCAGCCATTTTAGGCATTCAAGGGCAATCCTTTTGGAACTGTGCTTAAGAGTTACGGCCGGTCTTGGAGCACAACACAGCGAGAAGCAGTGCACATAAAGCTGCCGGCCACACTGGGGTTCTTAGCAACAGGGACATTCCAGAGGGAGCTGGCAGACCAATCAGGACTTTGCCAGTCAACCTTGAGCCGAGCCATGCCAGCTGTGTGGTATAGAACTGCCCGTATGTCAACCAGGTACATCAAATTCCCAACAATGCAGTTGAACAGGCCAACATGAAAGCACAATTTGCAGCAACAGCTGGTATTCCTAATCCAATCGGAGCTATCAACAGCACACACATTGCTATAAAACCACCACCAAAGGATGAATATGTTTGTTAGCGGGAAGAGTTTTCATTCAATGTGCAAATTATATGTGATGCACAAAAGCAACTAACCAACATTGTGGTGAGGTGGCCTGGTTCAACGCACGATTCATTCACTCTAATGAACAGCAAGGTTGGGAACAGACTACAAGCTGGCACTTGTACACTTTGTACATGAGTCCCCTGGATCTTTACTGTAGACTGTTAGGGTCATGCAGGTTGCATGGTGGGGGACAATGTGCAGAGCCCCAGAGCAGATAATAATAATACTGTAATAATCATTTTATTTAAAAGCGCCTTTCAGGACACCCAAGGACACTTTACAGCAAGAAAACAAATTGAAATATAAAATAAAAAATAAAAAATACAAAAGAATATAAAATACATTTAGTAGAGTTAATGATAAGCTAGTCTAAAGAGATGTGTTTTCAGGGCTGTCTTGAACAGAGAAAGGGAGGTGGTGTTTCGAAGGTCTGGCGGTAGAGCGTTCCAGAGGTGAGGGGCAGAGCAGGTGAAGGCCCTGCTCCCCATGGTGGAGAGGCGGGCAGAGGGTACATGGAGATGTAGCAAAGAGGAGGATCTGAGAGAGCGTGATGGGATGGAGATTTGTAGGAGGTCAGATAGATAAGGAGGGGCAAGGTTGTGGATAGATTTGAACGTGAGAAGTAGAATTTTGAAGATAATGCGTGATTTAACCGGGAGCCAGTGGAGCTGCTGCAGGACAGGAGTGATGTGGTTATAGGAGGTTTGAGTGATGACACAGGCAGCCGAGTTCTGGACCATCTGTAACTTGTGGAGAGATTTGTTAGGGAGGCCATAGAGAAGGGAGTTGCAGTAATCGATACGGGAAGTCACAAGACTGTGCACAAGGATGGCTGTGGAGCGGGGTGTGAGAGACGGACGGAGACAATTAATATTTCAGAGGTGGAAATAGGCAGACCGAGTAATATTGTTGATGTGAGAGGTGAAGGAGAGAGTGGTGTCGAGGATGACACCAAGACTCTTGACATGAGGAGAGGGGGATAGAAGAGAGTTGTTAAGGGGGACGAGAAGATGTTCTGATTTTGAAATAGTTTTTGGTGCCAACAAGAATGATTTCTGTTTTGTTACTGTTTAGTTGAAGGAAATTGTTAGAAAACCAGTGATTTAGCTCATTGAGACAGTCGGTGAGGATGGAGGGTGGGTGGGTGGAGTTTGGTTTTGATGACAAGTAGAGCTGTGTGTCATCAGCATAACAGTGGAAATGGATGCCGTATTTGCAGAAGATGTGACCTAGAAGAAGGCGGAAAATGATGAAGAGGGGTCCGAGGACAGAGCCTTGGGGGACACCCGTGGAGACGGGGGAAGACTGGGAACAGAAGGATTTAATCTGAATGAATTGAGTGCGGTCAGAGAGATAGGAGTTGAACCAGTCTAACGGGGTACCTGAGATGCCAATGGAGGTTAGTCTGTTGAGGAGGATAGAATGGCAGATGGTGTAGAAGGCAAGACAGAAGACCAGAGTCAGCAACAAGAAGAAGGTCGTTAGTAATTTTTATTAGAGCTGTTTCGGTGCTATGGTGGGGGCGAAAACCGGATTGAAACTCTTCATAAATGTTATTGTTAGACAGGTGTGAGTGAAGTTGAATAGATTAGGATATGAAGAGTTTGGAAGCTGGATTGTGGACTCCACGGTGAGATCTTTTTGTGTTGCTGTGTGATGTATTATCCTGACTATCATGGACTTCCACAGGGGTTTTTATTTTGTGACTAGTCGTCGTAATTTACACCTATAAAAATGATAAATATCTTAGATTACAAACAAATAAATGTAGATTTAATAACTGCGATAAACATTGTAACTTCACGATGCATTATAAATGTCAGTTTTACTCACGGCAGTGAGCAACACAGGCAACATTCACTTTCTTTCATTTTCATATTCCTCTGTCTACTGAAGCATTAAATAAATCAAAGGACAGATTAACAATTCAAGCAACAAAAAAATTAATTAAAAAAAACCTCAGCATGAAAGCTTAATTTTTTTTTCTCTCCCGCTGATTTTCCAGCATGAGTTTTCAGTCGTCTCCCCAGCAGGGAAAAAAGAGAAATTTCCCTGTTAATAATTAAAATGTGATGTTTAAATCATGTCTTTATCTGCTTGTCAGCTACTTTTAAATTCCTCTTGTGTTCACTAAGCATATAATGTCACATTTCAGACAAGATCTAGATGACAAGCCTTCTTTTTCTGTCCCTGTTCATGGAAAAGAGCTAACGTTTCTGTGGGAACTGGAGTTAAGGGGAAGCAGATGGACAGAACGTGATGGGTTCTGACGCGAGGGCAAAGAGGTGAGGTATGTAGAAGTCCTGCAGGGCTTGTAAACTCTCTGGAAAACCTACACGTTAAAGGTTAGATGCTACAGGCTGAATTTACCTCACAGCTCACACACAACAAAAATGAGCAGATACAAAGCAAACCTGTTCCAAGCAAAGTTCAATATCACTTTGCAGCCGATATGAATGGAAATCAGCAAATATCTGATCAGCTGGAATCCGCCAACAGGGCTTGAAATTAGTTTACAGCAGTCCTTTGCTACTTTGCGGTTTGATTTTTGAAGAACTCGCTCAATCGCGGTTTTTCAAAGCAGGATTGAACACGAGAAAAAAACTGTACAGGACACACGATTCAACTTTAAATATTACGCACGTGATTGGGACAGTACTGAATACAGTATTGTAGTAAAAAGTTAATGAAAAAACAAAATACTGTACTACTGACAGGCGCCGCCATTTTGTAGTTTTCTTTCAATAAGCCTTTACTGTATTGCCGCTCATAAGGACTACATTTCCCAGAAGCCAACAGAAGCCCTGTTGCCTTCTGCTGAAATTCGTACATAGAGGGAAAGTTTTGATCTGATCGGAAAAAGTTTGGTGCTTATTACAGTGACTTTGGCGCCCACTGGATGCAGGGAGACAGATGGAACCCAGAGAACCAGACCTCCAGACCCATCGGTGAGCCTTGAGGGCTTGCAATGCACTGTATGCTGGGATCAGCCAGGCCTCCTTCTTACGTCTCCAGCTCGTCCAAAATGCAGCAGCTCGGCTTTTAACCGGTACACGCAGGTCTGAGCATGTTACACCAGTTCTCTCCTCCCTTCACTGGCTCCCCGTGCAAACTAGAGTTGACTTTAAAATTCTGACCTATAAATGCCTAAATGGCCTCGCTCCCCTCTACCTCTCTGAGCTGCTGGAATCATATGTTCCCTCGCGGGCCCTGAGATAATCTGATCAGATGCTTTTGGCGGTTCCAAAAACACGACTGAAGCTCCGAAGAGATCGGGCGTTTTCAGTCATCGGCTCCAAACTTTGGAACAACTTGTCCCCCATCATTAGGCAGGCCTCCTCCCTTCACATGTTCAAATCCCTGCTAAAAACTCATCTTTTCTCTCTGGCGTTTCATACTGTGTGAGCTGACTTAGTATATATATTTTATCCTGTGTTTTCATTTTAATGCTGTTCTTATAAATTTTTGTTATATTTTTACTGCTGTTAATTTCATAGTTTTACCATTAGTGCGTGTTACGGTTTCTGTAATTTTTTTCATCTCTTTGATGTTGTTTGTGAAGCACCTTGATAACAGTTTATCTGTTTTAACTGTGCTCTATAAATAAAGATGACTTGACTTGACTGGTAGCCAGCCCAGGAGAACCGAGTGTGGCGTGCGGCGCCAAAGGTCTGGCGGTCCATCCGGAGACCACCAGGACCTTTTTCATCTCTTTCAACAGGCCCACAAGGACCTCCTAGCGGGGAAGCACTGGTAAGTAAAATTTAGTAGCTACATATAAGTATATTGTTAAAATTAGTAGGTTGCAGAGTTTAGAACATTGATTGTGAGCGTCATTGCTGCAGGGTATGTCTGCAGAAACTGAACCGAGCCGCTGCTGTTCTGCAGAGTTGGTGAATAAAATTTAGTAGCTACGTAGACAGTACTATACGTATGTTGTTAAAATGAGGTAGGTTTAAAAGTTTAGAACATTGCAATAGTGTGGGAAGGGTTTTGAATGCCTTAAAATATATAAAAGTTAAAGTAAATATGATGTTGCAACTTTGCGGATTAGCACATTTTTTATTTTAGTTTAGTTATTAGTTTAAAAGAAACATAAGAAACAAAACTAATCCATTAAAAAGAAAAACACTGAATGAAAAGGGTGCAAAAAGAAGAAGAAAGTTGTTATAATATCTGCCCCTTATTTAAAAAAAGATAAAATAACTACAAACAAACAACAATTTAGGATTAAACAATCTCCAAAGTGAAAACTAAAAATATTAGGCATCCTTCACTTGGCACCATACTTTCCCAACAATTTTAACTTAATCATCTTTTTAAACATGTAACTTGCTTTAGAAATGTTTATGTTGATATCAAGTCAATTCCACAATCTTATTCCCTGAATTACAACACAGCTCCTTCAGACTAGTTCTAAATTTTACAAACATTTACATTACCTTAAGGTTATAATGACTCTCTTTTTAAACAAATTTTAATTGGATATTTGGGGGTAATATTTTTTATGAGCTTTATACATGACTTGTAAAATACTACATTTAACCAAATTATAAAAAATTTATTATTTCAACTGATGAAATAATATACAGTATTTGTTGGGTGACCATAGCACTTCTTCCTATTAATTCTTATTACCGGTACTCTTTTTTGTAAAATAAAAAGAGGGTTTATCATTGTTTTGCATGTTTTTGCCCAACCTTCAATACAATAGATTAAATATGCAACAATCATTATATTATATAATATGTGCAAAGCTTTGTCCTTCAAAAACTATTTTACTTTATACAGTGATGCAATTGATTTAGCTATTTTTATTATTAATTAATTTACATGAGATTTCCATGTCAGCTTCTCATCAATAACAACAACCAAATTTGTTTTTTCATTAACTCTATGAATTTCAACACTGTCAATTATAAATTGGGCTGCAATAATTTTATTTCTATTACTAAATATCATGTAGTATATATTTTTTTTTTTTCAAATTTAATGATAACTTATTAAGTTAGAACCAAGTTTGTATTTTTATGAATTCTGCTTGTATCATTTCTAACATCCGTTCAATATTTTCACCTGAACAAAAAAATGTGATATCATCTGCAAATAAAACACACTTCAAAAGCCCTGACACATCAACCAGATCACTCAATTACAAAATAAACAACTTTGGTCCCAACACAGAGCCCTGAGGAACTCCACATCCATTAACACAAAATTCAGATCTGAAATAGTTTACCTGTCCAAACTTTCTCCTATTATTCAAATAACTAGATACTAGGGGTGTAACGAGATCTCATTGTACGAGATCTTGCAATATTAAACTCCCGCGATATCTCTCGTTGAGAGGTAACATTGTCTCGCGAGTCGCTAATGCTAATGCTAGCAAGTCAGCGTCACGGACAGCATGGCTTCGCCGGATGAAGTTGCTATAGAAGACGTCCCAACTACTGATGGAGGGTCCCGGTGCCGCAGACGCCTCTACATTGATGGAGGGTCCCGGCGCTGCCCCGAATGTAAAGACACGCGTGTAAACACCGGTGTGACCGGTGTTGCCAGATAGAGTCCCACCCACCCAAAGCACTCTTTACCCGCAAAAGTCAGAAGGAAAATCGCGGTGAACCGCCCAATCTGGCAACACTGGTGAGTGACGGCTGCAGATTCAGTGCTGATGCGGATATTTATGTTCAATTTTTGGAAAGTCCTGCGTGAATATCTATTTTTTTAAACAAAGTTGAACGTTCTAAGGTCTAAGGAGATTCAATCAGTAAAATGAAGACATCAGTTGAGTTTGTAATACATGTTAAAACAGAATAAAAGCCTTTTTGCGGCATAAAACCGATCTTTGAAGTTTTCTTGAACTAACATTAAAATCTCGTCTCGTTCTCGCGAACTCTGTAATTTGTCTTGTCTCGTCTCGTCTCGAGAGATTTGTGTATCGTTACACCCCTACTAGATACCCACTGTAGTGCACATATTGTGGGGGTCTGGAATGTAACCCCAGCAATAAACAAAGGGCTACTGTACTATGATACTGTAAAAATTCTGCTCCAATACTTATTATTCCTTTAAATCTTCACCTGTTACCCGGTACCTTTAGAAGAATTTCAGCAGCACAGACATTTAGTTTTCTTCCAGCCTGACTCCTATCTACCTGCAGATGATGTGCAGCTTCTGTTTGCATGTGTGCATTTACTGATGTGACACAAGGTCATTATGTGTTTGGTAAGTTTTAGTGTTTTTCATCACTTTAGAAAAGCCTAACAGTTTGACCCAAATTAGAGACATTTTGTTGGAGTAACATAAGAAGCATGTTTTCTGCATTTATTACCAAGCGCAAATGATGCTCTGACACTGTGCAGAGGAAACGTTCTGGCTAAAGTTTAGCTGATTTAGAAATGTGTTAGCTCAGCAGGAGAAAAGTACTTAAAGTTACTTTTTCGACATGTTTGATTTTAAAACATTCCCTTTAAATTAAACGGTGCCTTGCTAAACTAGATCTAATTACTGTATTATTATTTTTTAATTAAAAAAAGGTGTGACATCAAACGTACTTTGACCAGGAAGAAGGAGACTCCGTACGTCCTCAAGGACCGTGCCAGTTTGACATACTTCACTTTTGCTTCAATCTCGGTCATTTCTCCACAGTTTTTGTGTTCCTGTAGATGACAGGTTTTTATTTTATCATATTGTGAACATCTGAATACACAGTGCAGCATGGTCTAAAACAAACATTTTCGAGGAGGCGGACATAAACAAACCTGGAATATTTTTTTCTCAGCTCCTCTCTGTTTAATGTACTCTTTGGGCAGAAACTCCTTCAGACTTGAAACGAAAATAAACTCATGAGAGGCTGAACTTCATACAACCTTACTGTTTTTCATGTATTAGTCTTCTAGTTCTTTTTAGTTCTTTAAGTTATTATTATTTTTTTTACTTCTAAGACACTTAAGTCTGATATGTCCCAAAAAATGTCTTGACAAAAAACTAACAAAAAAACTAACAAACAAAACATAAAATATGTTTTTTTTTTAAATGGTTTATCTTTTAATTTGTATCATCAATGTTCAGATTTTAAGAGATTCCCCCATGACATTGACACTTACTCCAGGAATCCAGGTTTGTGTTTATGTTCTATGTGAGGTCCAAACTGGATCTGGGCCTGAATGCCTCCAAACTCACCAGCCTTGTCAAACGATACTGGATGGGAACCATTCAGGATATCGTCACGAGCCTGGAAGAACAAAGAGAAGGGTTTAATGAACTGGGAAAGCTTTATATCCCATCTTAAAATATCACATGTCCTAAAACAATTTCTTCTACATTTAATACATTTTAGATTTTATAACTTAACAGAAATTTTACTTCGTAGATGGGTCAGCTGTGTTAGGTGGTAAATGCTAAGATGTATTGATGGATGGATGGATCCATCCATCCACTTCTAGTTGCTGCTTCCTTTATGGGTTGCCATTGTTGCCCATGTCCAGCATTCACTGTGTGAGAGGTAGGGTACACCCTGAACAGGTCTCCAGTCCATCACAGGGACACAGAGAGACAAACCAGACGAACAAACATTAACTCTCACACCTAGGGCCAATGTAGAGTTACCAATCAGCCTAACATGCATGTTTTTGGTCTGTGGCAGGAAACTGGAGTACACAGAGAAAACCCACGCATGAACAGAGAGAACATGCAAACTCCATCCAGAAAGGTCCCCGACCAGGATTCAATCCAGAAACTTCTGGATGAGACGCAACAGCTCTACCAACTGAGCCACCGTGCGGCCCAAAATACTTGAGTATTTGAGTTAAATAGCTGGTCCAAAACTTCAGGTCATTTTTTAAAATACCATTTTAAATAACTTATTTTAACAACAACTGCAAGATCTTCTGGTTCTGAAGGTGCCAAAGGACCCAGATTATGATACAACCACCACCATGCATCAAAGTCAGGCTGAAGTTTTAGTTTTTTTCATCCAAATACTACAGCATAATGTCTATTGCTGTGCATAAAAGTCTATAGTTTTTGTCCATAAACATTACACCACAACGCTTACAAAGCATCCAAAGATTAAACACACCCTGCAGAGCTTTTGGGTGTAAATTAATCTTTATTCATTTAACATTATTTTAAATTTGCTTTTTACAGTTTGTTATGCTTGAGATAGAAACAAATTGTAGAGATTTTACTAATTATTTTTCCAGGCACCCCTCAGGATATTTTGCAGGTCTTTAGAAAAACAAGTTCCTTAATTGGGAGAACAGCAACTCCTATAGAGCAGAGATCATCCTAAATTATTTCTACAGAAAGCATTGTGTAACGAAAGCAGCAGAAATTACAGTCACAAAATATATTGCTATGTATTATGAGAGGCCCTTCTTTAGCAAACATCTAATACAATCAACTTTAATGAGGTTGTTTTTATTGTTTTTGGACTGTGAGTGTTCACTTTGTATGACCAATGTAGATATACAACTGCACTCGATTTATGAATGTATCTATTTTTTTAAATGTTTATATATTTACACATAAATGTGGGTTATTTTGTCTTTAAAGCAAACAAACAGTTTCAAGAAGTACCGTATTTTCTGGAATATAGGTCGCACCTGAATATAGGTTGCACCTACATCAAAATGTGGACCGTGTTTAGCTCTGCTGCAAATGGCTCTTCCACAGGGGCACACAGCAAGGCTTTAAAGAAGATTAACACTTAAAAACAATTATTTGTTTGATAAAAATTATAGCAAATATGTGTCTGAGCTGAACTTTTTTTTTATAAATTAATACTTTTAGCAGGATAAACACCTTAAAAAAAAAATATTTGTTAGCTGCCATTATTGTAAGAGTGTGTCTTAGTTTAATTTTTGTTAATAAATGATTACAAATCAGCTTATTTTATAAAAAGCCATAAATAGGTCGCACCTGAATATAGGTCGCAGGGCATGCAAAAATGATAAAAAGCCACGACCTATATTCCGGAAAATACGGGTATGTTAATGCTTTGAAAGCCACATCCTACTTAGAGCTGCCTAATTAGACAAATGTGTATTATTATCCAGCATTTGATGATGTTTTCCATACATTTCTGCCTCAGACGTGTTTAGCTGCTGTGTGAAGGTGCTTTACCTGCACGTAAAGCAGGTTGAGTTGGACCGGGTCTCGGGAGTCTACGTTCTGATCTGAGTAGAAGAACTTGCGTCTGAGCAGGAGGGTCTTTACCTGCACGTAAAGCAGGTTGAGTTGGACCGGGTCTCGGGAGTCTACGTTCTGATCTGAGTAGAAGAACTTGCGTCTGAGCAGGAGGGTCTCGTTCTCGTCGACCCCATGCTCTCTGAATGTCCTGCTGTGGTCCAGCCAGTTCACTGAAAACACAAACTCAAACCATACAAGCGTCTTCTATACAAACGGAGCTAAACAAACGTGCATCTTTTGCTCAGTCTGACTACATGAGCATAACATAAACTTCTTCACTCACAACTCATTAATAAGGTAAGGTTTTGATTTGCATGAACTAAATTTTACATAAAAATGACAGAAGTAAAGCTACAAAAATATGTTTAGATGAGGGGCCATAGCTAACACACACTTCTGACTCAGCAAATTTTATTTTGATACAAATTACAAAGAGTTTAGATGAGGGGCCATAGCTAACACACACTTCTGACTCAGCAAATTTTATTTTGATACAAATTAGACCAAAGAGTGTAGATTTGGAAAAGAAGCAGTGAATGAGAAAATAAATGAGTGATCTGGATAAAAATGTTCAATGAAGCTGGGTGCAAATGGATTTAAAAAAATTAAAAAGCAATGATCTGTGCTTCAGTCAGATTAACTTCTCCCACGTTCTGGGAAAGGACGACAGATATCGACAGATATTGAAAGATTTTGAAAAGTCTATGTGTAAAATTTATTTTAGGTAAGTGGGGAGAAAGTCTTGGCACTTTTAGTTGTTCTTTTCTAGACTTACGGTCATCGTCCGTGTGCAGTTTGGCTTTCAGCTTCTCCATCTTCCTCTCGTCACGCAGCAGCGTCCTGTCTTTCTTCAGCGTACCTGTCCCCTCTTCCTTTTTGTCCTCCACCGTCTCCTGGATCAGAGAGTACTCCTCATAATTTGTGATCCCTGGCATCCAAAAAGGGGAAAAAAAAGAATCTTCATAAAAGTCAGGTGGATAAATGTTTGAATCAATTCTTTTGATTTCATGAGCATCAGTAGTTTTCTTTTGTTCATTCAATAATATCCAATTCAAGTTATATTTTCATAACACCCAAAGTTCATGTTTATCCATCCATCCATCCATCCATCCATCTTCCGCTTGTTCTGAAGTCGGGTTGCGGGGGTAACAGCTTGAGCAGGGAGGCCCAGACATCTCTTTCCACAGCCACCTCTTCCAGCTCTTCTGGGAGGACTCCAAGGCGTCCCCAGGCCAACCGAGAGACTTAGTCTCTCCTAGAGCTGTCAAATTTCTAACCTGGACTTGAGGCCCAGCCCGGCCAAAATAATGTGCTGGATGGGTGGGCTGGGTTGGTGCGGGGCTTTTGATTGTGTTGGTGGATGCGCGCGGCTGATGATCCAGTTTGGATTGCCAGTCGTGCGCGGGCTGACCGGCTGGTTGAAAGAGGTAAAAAATAAAAAGTGCAGGTGGGCTTCGGCTGGACCGCTGCCAGTGATCCATCCAAGTCTGGCTGGACTTGGCTGCTACGTCAGTGGACGTGCACAGCCGAGTCCAGCCGGTTGAAAGAGGTTAAATAAAATAAAAAAGTCCAGATGGATGGCTGCCAGCGATCCATCCAAGCCCAGCTGCTGCTGCCTTGACCGCTGCATGTCGACTGTTAATAACTATAATATTATAATAACTACAATAAGCCACGGACTCATTAATAAACAAGAAATTTTATATATTTCTTCCTTTCCTACATGTGTCCAGTTTCACTACTTTTTTGTCTGTCTAAACAGATCTCACTTGTAAATGAGTCTTCGAGACTCAATGTGATTTATCTGTCTAAATAAAGGTTGAATTGAATTGAAATATGATTTTAAAACAAAAATGTCAAACTGATATGCTTACAAAATCAGTAAAAGCTCAATAAGAAGAAGGAAAAAAAAGCCAGTTTTTTTTTTTCTTTGGGGGGGTTCGTGCCTGTAATCGCAGTTAATTGGTTGGTTTTGAGTTGGGTTGGAAAAAAAATGATGTGGGTTCATGCCGGGTCCGATTTTTTAGGCCTGAATGCAACTCTAGTATTTCCAGCATGTCCTGGGTCTTCCTCGGGGTCTCCCCCCAGTTGGATATGCCCAAAGCACCTCCCTTGGGAGGCGCCCAGGAGCATCCTTACCAGATGCCCAAATGACCTCAACTGGCTCCTCTTGATGTGGAGGAGCAGCGGTTCTACTCCGAGTCTCTCCTGGATGACTGAACTTCTCACTCTATCTCTAAGGGAGAGTCCAGCTACCCTGCAGAGGAAACTCATTTCAACCCCCTGTATCTGTGATCTCATTCTTTCTGTCACTACCCAGAGCTCATGACCATAAGGGGTCGAGATGGTGTAGAGGCAGGGCAGCCGGCTCAGGACCGGAAGGTCTCGGGTTCGATCCCCGGTCACGGCATACCTTGTTGTGTCCCTGAGCAAGACACTTAACCCTGAGTTGCTCCCGGTAGGACTGGTTGGCGCCTTGCATGGCAGTCTACCGCTACCGGTGTATGAATGTGTGTATGAATGGGTGGATGGTTGGTACTGTGAAGCGCTTTGGGGCCCCTCAAAAGGGGGCTGGAAAGCGCTATATAAGTAAGCTCCATTTACCATTTGCCATAGGTGAGGGTAGGAACATAGACTGACGGTAAACAGAGAGCTTTGCCTTACAGCTCAGCTCCCTCTTCACCACAACGGAATGGTACAGAGTCCACAATACTGCAGATGCTGCACCAATCCGTCTGTCAATCTCACGCTCCATTCTTCCCTCACTCGTGAACAAAATCCCGAGATAACTGAACTCCTCCACTTGAGGCAGAACCTCAACCTTGACCTGGAGAGAGCAATCCACCCTTTTCTGGTTGAGGAGCATGGCCTCAGATTTGGAGTTGCTGATTCTCATCTCAGTCGCTTCACAATCAACTGTGAACCACTCAAGTGAGATCTGGAAATAATGGCATGATGTCGCCAACAGGACCACATCATCTGCAAAGAGCAGAGAAGGAATCTTGAGGCCACCAAACTGGAATGCCTCCACCTGCCGGCTACACGAAGAAATTCTGTCCATAAAAGTTATGAACAGAATCGGTGACAATCACTGGCGGAAGGGGTCCAACTTACTACCAGCAATGCGAACCAAACTCTTGCATCGCTTGTATAGCCCGCAACAACGGGCCCCCAATCCCATACTCATGGAGCACCCCCACAGTGTACCTTGAGCTACACGGTCAAAAGCTTTCTCCAAGTCCACAAAACACATGTAGACTGGATGGGCAAACTCCCATGACCCCTCGAGGACATTAGTGAGGGTAAAGAGCTGGTCCAGTGTTCCACAGCCAGGACGGAACCCACATTGTTCCTCCTGGATCTGAGGTTCGACAAAGTTCATGTTTATTCCTTCAAAAGATCACAAAGAAGGCAGAGTGAGTGATGTGATGTACGGTACCTATTCTGCTGCAGATTGTCACAAGCAGCTCGCCCACCGTTTTGGAGTCATCCACCATGACAGTTTTAACAGCTCCATCCAACATTTTGATTTTCTGGGGTCTCTGCTTCTTCTTGTACTCAAGAATATCCTGTGCAAGCACAAAAGCACATAAAACAAAGAAAAATGGCAAGCTGAATGCAGGGAGATAACTAGGAATTACATTTTAAAAGGTGTGGGGGAGCAGGTGCAGAGAAGATCATCAAATGCATCCAGGTTGTTTGGCATGAAGGGAAAAAAAAAACTTTTTTTAACGGCTGACAGACACTCTCCTGCCAATCAAGATGGCAGGAGAGTGTCTGTGCTCACTCCTGCAAATATCACAAGGTGATATTTGCTTCAGAATAATTGGTCACAGCTACACTTTACCTGGGCTACCTTTCTGAAGAGGGGAAACAATTTAGTGCAACAGAGGCACAGCCATAAATGTACTGACAGACGGTACATACAAACACGCTCAGTCCGGCCTTCAGCACCACAAATCAGAGCCTTCAGCTCGAGCTGGAACAGTGTCTACACCGGTGTAAAACCCTTCTTTAAAGCTCCATTTGAAAGTTTGTTCAGATTGTCCCAACATCTAATTTTGCCTTTGTGTGAGAACTTTCTAAGCAAATCCCCCCTCAATGGGTGTTAAAACACATTTCAGAATAAAATAAGGAGTTTCAATAAACTTATATGTCAGTAGCGAACAGTATTGGTAAAGACTTTCTAAATATTTCTTGACAAACAGTCATTCCTTGATAAAAGTTTTACTGTGTTTGGTTGTAGTTAGACCGATTGATGTCTTTACCCCGTTCCGGAGCATGTAATAGTCCATGGTTCGTCCAGAGTCCAACCAGATGCCTTTTCTGGGGTCTTCATCAGACAGAAACAAGCCGTAATCTGAAGCTGGAAGAGTGAGGAAAATTTCAACATTTTAGACAGTTGTTTACCGTATATATAATACAAGCCTTCCAGCATCAGAAAATGTAATGTATCCTCTGCAATGACCCTGATTAGAGCCGAGAATACAAAACTGAGCATCAGGTGCAACATGTGCTCCTTTTATCTCAAGTTATTAGCAAATAAATGTCAATACAAAGACAATGCTGTGAAACAGGGGGAGGGTTTTTAATTATTCCTGTCTTTGGCTTGATTAATGAGAGCAAAGATCACTCAGCAAACACATCCAAAAACATTAAAGGCAAAAGAAGAAAAAGACTTTAGTGTGGAAATGTGGAAGAAATCAAAAGGACCTTCATCTGTGAAAGCTGAAAAGCTTTGACTGATTGGAGGTTAGCATGTTAAAAAAAAAAGGAAATAATTCATGACTGCATAATAAAAAGCACAAAATATATTTATCAATCCTATCACAGCACTAGTTAAATGATACAATTAGGGACAAAAGGGATAGAAGACAAAAAACATTGGAGCCTAAATGATCCCAACATACAAAACAAACAAACAAACAAAAATAAAAACACAAACTTTATTTATACATTATTGTTTTGTTTCTTGTGTCTACTTAAAACTGTGTAACAAATCATCTACTTGCCTTTTTTTAGTAATAGTTTTAAATATAATCTCAACAATAGATTTTTTTAAGCTTATAGCATAGTTTACAATATGAAAACTTAATGAAGATTTATAAACTGAAATATAGTAGTCCCTCGTTACTTCGCGGTTCAACTTTTGTGGACTCGTTCTTTTGTGGTATTTCAAAGTAAAATTGTACACACAAAAAAAGACTACACAACACACGATTGTCAACTTTAATATTGCTCACATGATTGGGACAGTAAGGGATACAGAAAAAAAGTGAACAGAAGAAATTTTCAATAGGCGCCGCGCCACCATTTTATAGTTTTTCTCAATAAGCCTACACTGGCTCTCCTCAGGGATGTGTGCTGAGCCCCCTTCTGTTCACTCTGCTCACATATGATTGTACAGCCACACTTCCAGGCTGTCATATTGTTAAGTTTGCAGATGATACAGCGGTGGTGGGATGCATTACAAACAATGATGAGTCCAGCTACAGACAGGAGGTGGAACACCTGGAGAGCTGGTGCAAAGAGAACAATCTTCACATGAATGTGAAGAAGACAAAGGAGATGATTGTGGACTTCAGAAGGAACAAACACACCCATGCCCCACTGAAAATAGGTGGGTCTGCAGTGGAAGTGGTCTCCAGCTACAAATACTTGGGTGTACACATGAATGATAACCTCAGCTGGAGCAACAACACCACCAGCCTGATCAAGAAAGGTCATCAGAGACTCTACTTCCTCAGACGGCTGAGACGAGCTGGTCTGAGCAGCCCAGTCCTCACCTCCTTCTACAGGTGTGCAGTGGAGAGCATCCTGTGCTCCAGCATCAACGTGTGGCATGGAGGCTGCACAGTTGAAGAGAGGAAAGCTCTGCAGAGAGTGGTGAAGGCTGCACAGAAGTCTGTTGGAGTCAGTCTCCCCACCATCACAGACATTTACACCTCCAGATGCAGGAAAAGAGCCACCTGCATCATGAAAGACCTCACTCATCCAGCACACTCACTCTTTGCCCCACTCCCCTCAGGACGGAGGTTGAGGAGCATCAAGTGTAGAACCACTAGACTGAGGAACAGCTTCTACCCTGAGGCTGTTAGACTCATGAATAAATAAAAATAAAATAAAAAATAAACACTGCAAAATATCACATCATACTGATGCTGATCTGTTTTCTTGTTGCTGTATTCATCTGTGTTCATCTGTGACCATCTGCTCATACAAACTCATGTTCGTGCTGCTGTTTATTCCCACTATATTAAGCTTAGTGTATTACTAGTTGATGCTTTTCTTAGTTAGTTCTAGATGTTATTACTGTTTTTCTCTTTCATTTGTTGTTGGATGTAACTGGGACCTCGTGTACATAATCTCGTTTTCATCTCATGTACCACATGCGGTGCAAATGACAATAAAGACTCTCTGACTCTCTGACTCTGACTCTCTGTATCACCCTTTAAAAGGACTACATTACCCAGAAGCCCCAATAGTGCTTACAGCCATTGCTTTCTGCTAAAATGGAGGGAAAGTTTTGATTTGATCTGAAAAAGTTCAGTCCTTATTCATAGTGACTTCAGCGCTCAGTTTATGCAGAGAGCCGTACAGAAACAACCGGGAATTGGACCAGAACCGGACTTCCAGCCTCATCGGTCAATCTGAGAGCTGCTTGCCAGTCCAGGAAGCCTCTCGAGAGAAGAGGTGTTGCTTGAGGTCCGGTGTTTTCTCTGGAGCTCACAGGGACTGGTTTCATCCAGAATTGGACTCGAGCAGGACCATTGTGTGGTTTTGTGCTGGCTATCCGAAGGTCCGGCTCTCTCCAAAAGCGTCTTGGTGCTCAAGGGCTGCAGAGAGCCGATCAGAACCCGACCAGAACTGAACTACCAGCTGGTTAGTACTGTACCTATATCAAATTTTGCAGTACAAAAGTAGGGCGGCCGTGGCGTAGTGGTAAGGGCAGTCGTCTCCCGATCGGAAAGTTGGCGGTTCGACTCCCGGGACCCGCACCATGTGTCGTTGTGTCCTTGGGCAAGACACTTAACCCTGAGTTGCTCCCGGTAGGACTGGAAAGCACCTTGCATGGTAGTCTGCCGCCACCGGTTTATGAATGTGTGTAGCATTCAATATATGTGTAGCACTTTGAGATTTTCAGTAATGAAAAGTGCGTTATAAATTGAATTAATTATTATTATTATTATTATTATAAATCCATTTCATAGTTTGCAGCCAGCTACAACGTGCGGACTGAGTGAGCAGCGCTATAGCTAACAGCTAGCCAACTTTTCATTGTAACATGTCTGCTATGTGGAAGTATTTTACACTAAACACCGCAAAGCAAGACAGCAATGTACAATGTCTGCAGAGCCATAACGCCACATTAAATCGTGGTCCATTTAGTTTTACTTTGGACATTTGAGCTCCGGGGCTTCAGCGGGACGTCACTCTCGCTGAACCATCACACAGGCATTCTGACCCAGCCAGCCGTGTCCAGTCTGACCTGCTCTCTGTCTGCCCGTCTCATAGGAGGGACAGGTTGAGAGCAGCTGACCAAAATCAGAACGCCCACCCCGGATTGAACAAGAAAAACACATCACTGAAACCACGGAGCTCAAATGTTTACCGAGAAGTTGCTAAACTTAATCATAATTAATGACCAACAGCTATCAGCTGTAGAAAATGAAGGATTTTGCAGCTTGATACTTGCAGCCAAGATATACTGTAAAAATCGGCGTATAACACACAGTTTTTTTACTCATTTGAATGTCCTGCGTGTTATACGCCGAAGCGTGTTATTTATGGATTTTTTCCCCCCCATATTTTTAGACCCATTTTTGGCTCTGATATTGCCGTTTTTCATTTTGGGCAAAAAAATGGTGCAGTACCACTTTTGTCCGCTAGGGGGACACTTCCAGACCGTTTCTAGCTCATGTGCCGAAAAAAGCCTCCTCTGGTTGGACTGACTCTGTCGCTGCCCGCCTCCTGCTCTGGATGTAGCTGCTATTAGCTGTGTTGTTAGCTGTTTTCTTTTAGCAAGATAACTCATAAACCACACCGCGGATTTTCTTGAAACTTACAGAGTGTAATTATTTTTGTGGTCATTTACAAACCGTTAGCTGAAGAAGATGTTTAGAGCTTTAAAAAATTGCTCTTTTAGCTGCTGTTAGCATTTAGCTCACGTGAACAGATACCTACTATTTAGATAAACAGCTCTTAAACCACTCGACAGATATTTTTAGGCTTTCAGAGTGTAATTATATGGGTTTTCATTTACAAACTGTTGAGCTGTATAATGCCTGGTACCCACCGGACCCGAGTCGGGTGGCTGAAGCGGCCGGTTTACATTCAAAGTCTATGTGGAGACACGTCGAGGCGCGGCGAACCGTGAAGCGGCGCGTTTTGAGTGATTGAAGCGGCGCGGCGGCACGCGGCAGTTCCTTTCCACGCACGCGCGCGTCCGAAAGCAACCTACGCGTCGAGCTACGTCGAGCCGCCAACGTCATAAAATTCGATCTCTGGTGGCTCGACGCGTCCAGCAAACAGTCGGGAGAGCCTCTGCTATGTGATTACACCACGACAACGGGACTTTTTTTGGACTTTTTAAACTTACCTGATCGAGCCTCCATGAATTGGAACCAAAACTCCGGTAAGAAACGTGGCATTTTTACAGTTGCTGCTGTCCGCTCCAGCATACATCACCCCAAACATAAAAAAAGTTTTAATCTCAACAAAGACTGTCGGAGCTGCAATAACACAACAACTGACCCTGGAAAACGAGCTAGACCCCCTCCCCTCTGCATACCCCCAGTGTGCGTCATCAGACGGTCTTCAGTGGCTTTGTGGGAATGTGACAAGCGGCCAAAAGGGGGCGGCAGGAGCGTTCTGACAATTTAGGTGGGGACCCGGCATAAGACATTTAGATAAAATTCAATTTTTTATAATTTATTTTAGTAGCGCACAAGACTGTTTTGGAAGAAGTCAAACCGAAACAATTTATAATCTAGCAGATTTGACCATTTCGTGAATTGATTAAGGAGCGGTTAAGCTCAGGAACCCTTGTGCTATAATGTCAGCTAAGAAATATATTTTTTCCCGCAAAGAAATAATTATTTTTACCGTGCTAATCTTGTGAAGTCCTTCGGTGCTCGCTCGCTTCTGTGGCCGCCATTTTCAGCAGGGCAAATGAGGCGGTGACACGTCGCGTAGCGGTGACACATAATAGTCTTATAGGGTAAAGCATGTTATTTATGGATTTTTCCAATTTATTTACAATAATTGGACAAAGCGGGTTATACACAGGAGCGTGTTAAACGCAGATTTTTACGGTAGTTTACCCTCCAGGAGATATTTATCAGTACAAAAGTAGACAATCATAAAAAAAGCATATGAATTAAAAATTACAAAAAAAATGTATAAAAAAGAAACATAAATAGCTACATTGTAAAGCAATGTAAAATACTAAAAACAGGAACATGTCTGTGTTTGTTTATGCCATGAACTTCGCAGATGTAAAGCCATTTATTTAATTATTGGATTCATTCATTTCAATCAATCAATCAATCACCAGGTAGAGCCCGTTGAGATCGAGATCTCTTTTACAAGGGTGACCTGGTCAAGTGGTCAGCAGCACACGTCACATTGGCAATAGGCATTTGCACTTATCAAAAAGAAAATAAAGAAAACTACAATCACAGTAAACAGATGTTGACAGTTCAAAACCAACAGGATATGACAGATTTCTATATACATTATATACAAAACAAGCAGACAAAAAAACCAACAATGACATGTATATTGGATAAGTAGTGGTTAGAAACATCTGCAATGGTCAAGTTTCTTGATGACATTTTCTACTACGGTTGACATAAAGGATCCAGGAGAGATGAATGTTGATAGTTTCAGATCTTTCTGTAAGTTGTTCCAGGCTGAGGGGACGGCGAAGCTGAATGCTCTTTTTCCTAGTTCAGTTCTGACAGGAGGAACTGACAGGAGGACTAAATCGTTAGAGCGCAGGGAGTAATGACTGTGTGATGTTTGTATTAAGGAGGTGAGGTATGACGGGACTAGGTTTAGGAGGGTCTTGTAGATGAAGGATATCCAGTGAGTGTATCTGCGAGTGCTGAGAGATGACCAGCCAGATTTTACGTAAAGCTCACAGTGATGAGTGCGATAACTGGAGTCAGTAATGAACCGAAGGGCACCGTGGTAAATGGAGTCTAAGGACTGTAGGTATTTTGATGCAGCACTCATGTACAGCACGTCACCATAATCTAGTATTGGCATGAATGTTGCAGCTACTAATGTTCTCCTGGCTTTGCATGAGAAGCAGGATTTGTTTCTGAAGAAGAAACCTAGCTTCAGTTTGAGTTTAGTGGCCATTTTGGAGATGTGGGTTTTAAAAGACAGTTCAGTGTCATTTAAAAGAGACAAAAGAAAACAAATTCATCAAAAAGAAAACATTGAATGAAAAGTGCAGAAAGAAGAAAAAATTTTATACTGTATCACCCCATTATTTAAAAGAATATATAAAATAACTTTAAACAAACAATCACTTAATTTCATCACTTTAATATCCACTTTAAAGCTAGGAATAAAATACTTTGTAAAACATGTTTCGTGTTAGCAGAATTTAATTGTAACTTTGAAACTTATCCATCATTGATAAAACTTACCTCAAGTTGCCTTTTTGGACATGCATGCATATGTGTACACATTGTACTTGAGAGGAGATTATTACAGCCTCCTATAAAATCAATGATGATGATGATATCGGAACGGGATCGGTATCGCCCAATATCCAGATCAAAGTATCGGGATCAGAAGTAAAAAAAAAAAAGTGGATAGTGCATCCCTACTCTGTAGTACACTCACCAAATTCTGGGTTGGATGTGATTAATTGAAGATGGATTTAATGCAGGCAGGTAGAGGAGTCAAACTTTATGTCACAAAGACCTCTTCTGATTGGCTGCTATGACTGGTACAGTGCTTGATGTAACAAATGCCACTTAAGGATTTATGTAAATGTTTTTTATTGTGATTTGGATTACATCAGAAGAGAAACCTTGACAGTTTAGGAAAGCCATAGCCTGGTTGTAACCAGACCCTGTCCTTCACTTCGCTTCGTACTAGGGTCTGGACTTTTCCCATAGAGAAACGTTTCTTGCTGGAGGCGTGGCCTCTGCTTAGGAACAAAACCATTGGATATTTTGAACAGGGAAAGCATTCTGCTCCCTCCCCTCAGAGCCACCCCCCGTGCACTGGTGAACTTGACAACTGCTCCGCCCCCTGCTCCAGGAGTCCTGCAGCTTTTCTCTCGCTGCACAAACTCAGTGTTTATATGTTATAAAACGTTTTAATACAATAAAATCAAACCATGGATCGCTGGTCCAGCTCACCAAAAGACCAGAAAATCTGCAGGGACTCGGTCAGCAACTAAAACCCGAGTTTAATTCTCGTGACAACCTGAGGCATTTCCGTGTTCATTTTACTCAGCAGGAGGGTGGAGGAGAAGGAGGACGAGGGAGCGATTACTTAACTTTTGGGGGAAAAAAACAAAAGAAAACTCCAGATAAGGGATTAAGCATGGGAAATTAATAAATTTGTGTCACATATAAAACAGTTCTGCATCGCTTTGAATGATGCCGTGCTGGTGAACTTGACAGCTGCTCCGCCTCTTGCAGCTCTCGCTGCGCAAATTCTGTGTTTATATAAAACGTTCAATAAAATCAAACCATGGATCGCTGGTCCAGCTCACCAAAACACCAGAAAATCTGATGGGACTCGGTCAGCAACTAAAACCCGAGTTTAATTCTCGTGACAACCTGAGGCATTTCCGTGTTCATTTTACTCAGCAGGAAGGTGGAGGAGAAGGAGGACGAGGGAGCGATTACTTAACTTTTGGGGGAAAAAAAACAAAAGAAAACTCCAGATAAGGGATTAAGAAGGGGAAATTAATAAATTTGTGTCACATATAAACCAGTTCTGCATCGCTTTGAATGAGAACATGCGCTGCTCGCTGACTGAGCGCTGGCAGAGCCCTTTTATAGGACGCTGCGCGCTGGGACTGGTGGGGGCGTGGGTTAGGGTCCAAAACTCCGCCCCTTCTGTTCTCTGATTGGTCCGAACAAAAATCTACCGGAGAAATCCTAGTGGGTGGGTAAAGTCCCAGACTGTGCAGTGAAGGGAAATGAGAATTGAGCGGAGCTGTGCAGGAAGGCGAGGGCCAGGCTAGGAAAGCCAGAGAGCAATGTGTTTTGTGTAAAACTTGGTCTCCATTGTTTCATTTTCAAAACATTAACTGTCTCCGTTCATTTCTTACTCCCACCAGTACAGAATCAGAATCAGAATAAGCTTTATTGTCATTGCACCAAGGTACAGCAAGAACATGTACATATACCGGTAGTCGTTCAGAGAATGGGCGTAGTGTACGAAGCTGCAGCTACAATAAGCACGGCCTTCCTTATCCTTTTCAGAATAATATTTTGCTTAGATGAGAAAAGGGAAGAAAACATGTGGAGGGATCAAGAAAGTTCATGCTCAATAATCCAGGTACCAAATCCAGTAATTCTCAGTCGGGTCATCTGGACAGTTTCTTTTTTATAGAAACGTTTCACCCTCCATCCGGAGGGCGTCATCAGTCAGAGGAGTTCCAGCAAACTGTTTCACCACCAAGCAGTAAACACCAAATTCACCAGTTGCCACTTTTAGAATAAACAGTCAGCTGAAGGCTTTTATCACAAACAGACACTTCTAAAATTTGAGAGGCATATCAGAGTCAGAGTCAGAGTCAGAGAGTCTTTATTGTCATTTGCACCGCATGTGGTACATGTGATGAAAACGAGATTATGTACACGAGGTCCCAGTTACATCCAACAACAAATGAAAGAGAAAAACAGTAATAACATCTAGAACTAACTAAGAAAAACATCAACTAGTAATACACTAAGCCTAATATAGTGGGAATAAACAGCAGCACGAACATGAGTTTGTATGAGCAGATGGTCACAGATGAACACAGATGAACACAGCAACAAGAAAACAGATCAGCATCAGTATGATGTGATATTTTGCAGTGTTTATTTTTTATTTTATTTTTATTTATTCATGAGTCTAACAGCCTCAGGGTAGAAGCTGTTCCTCAGTCTAGTGGTTCTACACTTGATGCTCCTCAACCTCCGTCCTGAGGGGAGTGGGGCAAAGAGTGAGTGTGCTGGATGAGTGAGGTCTTTCATGATGCAGGTGGCTCTTTTCCTGCATCTGGAGGTATAAATGTCTGTGATTGTGGGGAGACTGACTCCAACAGACTTCTGTGCAGCCTTCACCACTCTCTGCAGAGCTTTCCTCTCTTCAACTGTGCAGCCTCCATGCCACACGTTGATGCTGGAGCACAGGATGCTCTCCACTGCACACCTGTAGAAGGAGGTGAGGACTGGGCTGCTCAGACCAGCTCGTCTCAGCCGTCTGAGGAAGTAGAGTCTCTGATGACCTTTCTTGATCAGGCTGGTGGTGTTGTTGCTCCAGCTGAGGTTATCATTCATGTGTACACCCAAGTATTTGTAGCTGGAGACCACTTCCACTGCAGACCCACCTATTTTCAGTGGGGCATGGGTGTGTTTGTTCCTTCTGAAGTCCACAATCATCTCCTTTGTCTTCTTCACATTCATGTGAAGATTATTCTCTTTGCACCAGCTCTCCAGGTGTTCCACCTCCTGTCTGTAGCTGGACTCATCATTGTTTGTGATGCATCCCACCACCGCTGTATCATCTGCAAACTTAACAATATGACAGCCTGGAAGTGTGGCTGTACAATCATATGTGAGCAGAGTGAACAGAAGGGGGCTCAGCACACATCCCTGAGGAGAGCCAGTGCTGAGGGTTATGGTGGAGGAGGAGAAGTTGTGGATCTTCACGGACTGTGGTCTGTCTGTTAAGAAGTCTAGTACCCAGTTACAAATAGAGGGGCTTAGTCCAAGTGTAGATAGTTTGTCTATCAGAGTTTGGGGGATCAGTCAGGAATGCAAATAGACATTAGATAAAGGGCTTTCAATGATTTAAAACTTACCTGAGCGAGCCTGCTTGAGTCACTGAGAGCATGGCTTAAAAAAAATAAAAATAATAAATGGCCGGAAACACGCGATCAGTAGGTAGAGCTCATGTTGGACGTGTGCAGGGTGGTGAAAACTGCGCCCAGCATCTTCCCATTGTTTTGTAACGTCGTGGAATAACTGCGCATGCGCCATTTATAACGAGAGTCAATGGTTAAGATCCATGCACCCCCAAAACAGGAAATACATCACCAATCAAAACTTTTTTGAAACAAACAATATAACTTATCATTACTCAAAATATTTATCCTACACAACTAAAAACATATACAGTATGCATATATTTCTAAATATTTTTATTTTATTATTTCATTTTTATTAATATTTTTAAGTCTTCAATGTACAATGGTCCAGAAGTTCCAGTGGGGCCGTGCCCTAGCGCCCCCTGTTGGCCGGCCGCCCCTGGTAAACACATTAAGTGGGCCAACCAGTTTGCTGGAGCCAAGATGCTTCCTGGGGTCCGCCCTCTCCCTCGTCGACTCCTCTGAGGCAGCCATGGCCAAAGTGGTTCAAAACATCAAAGTTCATGCTCAATAATCCAGGTAGAAAATCCAACAATGTTCAGTCAGGTCATCTGGACTTTTTAATTTTTTCTTTAGACATTTTGTCCTTAAAGACCATGTAAAGTGAAATTAAATGTGTGTTTTTAGTTTGTCACATGGCATAAATATGTGTTATTAATCACCCATATAAATCTGACTGATTAAAAACATTGTTTACCTTATAAAATTAAGTCTCAAAAATCATGAAAAAACATGATTTTGCCTTGCCCTGGAACGCTGGGGGCGTGTCAGCGCGTGGGCGTGGTTTCAGCGCAGTACTGCGGCCTGCAGCTGAGCTGTGTGTGGAGAGGCAGACAGCAGAGCCAGTAAACCTGCTCTGTTTTTATCTGAGTTCTGTCTGTAACAGCAGCTACTTTTTCCAAGAGTTACGCTGTTTTTGTAAATAGTTTTCTTGTGTGTTTTTAATCTGGAATGAATAAAAAAAAATAAAAAAAAGTTGTACCATGCGGGAATTGAACCCATAAGGTTTGGGACGGAAGGCAAACGCTTTATCCATTGACCTATCCAGGCATTACAGATACTCAGTATAAAACCACGCGGTATAAAAACACGTTATGATTTGTACGGGTGCCCTGACCATTGCGACATCCAGGGAAGATGCACGAACGAGGCATAATTGATTAGCTAGCTAACAATGAACAAAATATCTATGCTATTGCTATCTGATGCTATCTGCGATTCGCGAGTGAACGGCTCCACCGAGGTGAATTTATACGGCTGGAGCTGCAGGGGGTGGGGCTATACTTAAGAAGACCGCGTGACGAAACGCGGTCACATTTAAAACACGCCTAAAAAATCCTGAAACAGAAATATCTTTATACACAGTTTGCTCTATAACTCCAAAATTAATTGAGCTACAATTTTGAGACTTTTTACTCATTTACAAGATTACAATTATGACATTTATAATGTTTATTGAAGAAAATGTTGAAATTCACTTTACACGGTCTTTAAGTGCTTCATCAATCCGAGGAGTGGTTCCTCAGATTGATGAAGTCCTTTGGATGAAGGATGAAACATCTGAAAAAACGAAAAAGAAAACAAACTGTCCAGATGACCAGACTGAACTTTGTTGGGTAAGAACAAAAATAACTAAAAGTACAAGATGCTTTAACTGTCAAATAAAATTCTCAGAAATTATTTCATTATTAGAAGATACAGTAAAGTTACTAAGACGACCTTGAGCGACTTCTTTTTGAAGGAAATTACACAAAAGAAGATCCTTGTCTGGTGACTCGTAAGGCCACTTCTCATTTTTTTCCCTTACATTTCTATTTTTAATTCTCAACCTGTTTGTTTTACAGAGCAGCATAATATTACTTTTGACTTGTGAAAATGTTGGCAACTTTGGCATAGTCTGGATGAATCACAGACAAAAGAGAAGAGACGAGATGAAAGGCTAAATTGCATTTGAGATCCCTCTTTAGAACATCAAACAGAGTTTCTCCCAGCAGTCAGCGGGGCTCCTGGGGGACGGAGTTGTAATTTCCTGGCAGAGAGGGGCTGGACATGTGGGCACTACTTGGTTGACATCAAAGACGCCAGCCTTAAAAACACTAACACACACTCTTTCTGTCTCCGTCTGTGACATCCTTTGGCTTTTATCCGTTCTATTTTGTGTCGCCTCGTTCCTTCTTGCAGCCATGCAGAGATAAATTACAGGATTTAGTTTTTAATTTGGAGAGTAGATTTCTGAAAGCAAGGCCAGTTGTGAAATCAGGGATGACTGAAAGTCAGATAAACAGTGAACTGTGGAGGTATTACAGTAGTTTTGATTTCATGTTTTAGGTCAGAGCTTCTTTTTTTTTCAAATTACTTTGCTTTTTGTTTTTTTTGTTCATTTGAATTCACATAGAAACGTTTTAGCCATTCAAATATGATTCTTATCTTTAATTATTTTTTATGATCTTCAGGTCATTGCTGATGGCCGATGCTTTAAGTTACTTAAATTCTATTTTGTGTACAGCCCAATAGATATTCCATTAAACTTCCCATTCTAACAGTTAAAATGAAATAATTAAAGCTAATAAAAAGAAAAATAAGTTAATATGTTTGTAATTTCATTTCATTATGTTCATGAATTTACAACACCTTTATGATGTGTGCTGTTTGCTTTTGCCCAGATCCCTCTTGCAAACGAGATCTTGATCTCAATGGGATTTTATATCTGGTTAAATAAAAGAAATGAAATAAAATGAAGTGCTGAAATGTTAACGGGCCCTCTCTAGTTTTATTGCTTTTCAGCTGCTGTTTGATCTGGAGCAGCCGTGCTGTTCGATTTTGTCCACGTGCAAACTCAGTTTTTCCTAAGCAATCTTTTTGTTTGTTGTTTCTAAAAACATCCTTGTTAACACGGCATCATTTCTAGAAATGTCTTCATTTACATGAAAACACTGAAAATGACTCAAAATGTTATAGAAGTCTGTATGTGGCACCAGCACTGCCAGAAAAATAAGCCAAAAATGGGAAACAAGATGTTGAGCCTTGTGTGCAGCCAGTTTGCATGTTGGGTATGAATCTTAAATGCAACAAGAAGAAGAGAACGGCTTTTGGACTCTCGTCAAGAAGTTTTCTCAAGTTTTCTGCTGATGGGCCTCTCAGCACTGTTTTTTATTTTCATGATGTTAATAGTTGCACATTTATTACATCATATAAAATAAAAGTCCTTGGTGGTTCATTATTTACACTGTCTATTATTAAGGTTTCTTGGGCAACAGTGTTCAGGACAGGTGGGCTTCAGGAACCCCAAGGCCACTATTTACAACGCCCCTGTTACATTCAAATGACCAAAATGAATAAAAAAATTTTTTGTTAAAGTGTGCGGTCTAAATTTTAATAAACAGACAAAGACTTGGCAGGTGATGGATTTATAGTGTCACAGCTTGTTTTCTGTCAGACAATTGCTTTGCACATATCAGTTTGTAAAACAAACCACATGTGAGAAGGGTTTGAAATATGATGGCAGATTTCTACAGTGTTTTGTGGTTTCAGGGTTTCAGCCAGCATTATATTTTGAAAGAGAAATTAAAATTAAACTAGATAAATTGCTTTTCCTGTGAAAATGTAGAGGGAATGCTTATTGCTGAAGAACTTGCTTAAAAACTGCTGAAATTAGCTAAAAGAAACATGCTGAACTGTAGCTGAAATTAAAGAACAAGCCTTAATAAGAAAGCAAAAATAACACTTTTTTGCTGATTTAGGTATAAATTAGCAGAAATGAGCACAAAAACTAGTAAATTAGCTAAAAGAGCTTAACTTAGCATAAAAATAGCAGAAAGGTAGCTGAAAAGGCAAAAATAAGCTTAAAGTCAAAGTCAAAAGTCAAGTCAAAGTCAACTTTATTGTCAGAACTGCAATATGTACAGGACATACACAGGACCGAAATTGCGTTTCTCTCAGTCCCTCGGTGCAACAGTAAACATCTAAACATTGAAACACTGAAACATATAATAATAGACATAAGCATAAAATAGTAAAACTGTAACACTATCCTGAGTTTTTGCATAGTGGTATAAGAGTATGAAAATTTACACCAACTCTAAAACTAAAACTAAAACACTAAACATTTAATGAACATAATACTGTCCTGAGTTTTTGCATACTAGTATAAAAAAAGTATAAAAAGTATAACTATAAAATAAACTAAAGGTTCTAGCATTGACATTTGCAAAGTGGCAAAGCAGCATATGAGTTAATGTACACAGTATATGTATGAGGTAGTAGTTGATGTTGTTATAGAGGCAAAAGTGGCATATGCAGTAAGGCACATTGGGCATCCCTAAATAAGGCCGGTCAGAGAACACTGTATATGTATCAGCAGTGGTGTGGATATTAAAGTAGTGTAAATGTAAACAGTAGTAATAAATGTAAGCAGTAGTAATAAATGTAAACAGTATTAATAAATGTAAACATTGAATGTAAACAGTAGTATGTAAACAGAGAATGTAAACAGTATTATGACTATAGGCAGTGATGTAATACAGACATTAGTGCAAATATGAGAAGTAGTGCAAACTGAATGAGCACATGACCGAGAGTTTAGTGAATAACCCGTTTGATGACACAGAGTCCAGTGTTAAAATCTTTGTGTTGTGTGGTAATGTGTGAGAAAGTTTTTAGTGTTAAGGCAGTTCAAATGGGAGGGGGGGCAGAGCAGGCAGAGTGTTTAGCATCCTGACTGCCTGATGAACAGAGCTGTCTCTCAGTCTGCTGGTTCGAGCCTGGAGACTCCTCAGTCTCCTCCCTGATGGCAGCAGTCTGAAGCAGCTGTGTAGTGGGTGTGTGGGATCACCTGCCATGCAGAGGGCTTTCCGAGTGAGGCGGTTGCTGTGTAAGTCCTGCAGTGAGGGGAAGGAGGTGCCGACGATCTTCTCAGCTGCTCTCACGATGCGCTGGAGGCTCTTGCGGCATGATGCAGTACATGCACCAAACCACACCGTGATGCAGCTGGTCAGGACACTTTCTATGGCACCTCTGTAGAAGGTGCACATGATGGGGGTTGAAGCTCCAGCCCTTTTCAGCTTGCGGAGAAAGTAGACGCTGGTGAGCCTTCTTGGCCAGTGCTGCAGTGTTCCTGCTCCAGGACAGGTCCTCTGAGACGTGCACTCCCAGGAACTTGGTGCTGTCCACTCTCTCCACTGTGGTGCTGTTGATGGTCAGAGGGGCATGTTGGGCATCCCTCTTCCTGAAGTCCACAACAATCTCCTTTGTCTTCTCCACGTTGAGAGTGAGATTGTTGTGTCCGCACCACAAGGCCAGGCGGCTCACCTCGTTCCTGTAGTCCGTCTCATCGTTGTTGCTGATGAGACCCACCACTGTTGTGTCGTCCGCAAACTTGATGAAGTGGTTGGAGCTGTACGATGGTGTGCAGTCGTGTGTTAGCAGGGTGAATAGAAGGGGGCTCAGCACACATCCTTGTGGGGCCCCTGTGTTCAATGTGATGGTGCTAGATGTGTTACTCCCGACCCGCACTGTCTGTGGTCTCCCGGTCAGGAAGTCTAGCAGCCAGTTACACATTGAGGTGTTCAGCCCCAGACTGTCCATGCCGAGCTGAAGTCGATGAACAGCATTCTATGATGCATTATATGATGGTGCGTGGTTCGGTTATAACTTCAAACTTCACTATGAGGGGCCGTGTAGGACTTAAACTATTTTCCTCTCTCACACACTATGTGTGTGTGAGAGAGGAAAATAGTTTAAGTCCTACACATACTTCTCACAGTTTGTTCATGGAATTGAAAAAGCCTCCTGGATAGGAGTCAAAACGTTTTCTGTTACAAATAAAGTCCAGTTGATCTTGTATTGAACGCCTTTTTGGTCCTTCAAAGTTCTTATTGACCTGGTCATTCAGGCTGATAAGAGAATCTGAATCAAATGAACTTTAAATTGTAAATTTTAGTTGCTGGAAAAATACAGACATACAGTATACTATTAGACAGTTTCCACCACTGGAAATATTAAAGTTGAGAAATTTGAAGCTGAAATATGAAAAAAAAAGTCACTGGGTGCTTTGAATATAACATGTTGATAGTGAGACTGCAGAAAAAGTTATCTGCTTAAAATCTCATCTGTCATGATCACATCCTCTGTCCCCTGCCTCACTCACAGCCCCTCATGTTTTGTTTCTGCATGTCATTTTTCTGCCGTCATGCTCTGCTCTCAAGCTTTGTCAGTCTGCCACTCCCATGCACTGCAGCTCATCAGACTGATTCACTTCACCTGTTCTGATCCACATTTTAGGACTCCACTCACCACACTTACCTCTGCCAGATTATCAGACTTTTTCTTAGTATCTGTTATCCAGCCATCTATTTCTTGTTCACACCTGATGTTCATGCCTTGCTCTTTGGATTTTGACCTCACATCTCGTTTTGTGGATTTACCGTTTTGCCCGCTCCTAGTCTGCTCTGTTCTGCCCATCTGACCCTGGTGACGACTACTTCTGCTGGATTATGGTTTGACCACTTGGATTTCTTATTAGAACTCTGACTCCCTGTACTTGATCCCTGCTTCGCTCTTTGGATCATGACCCTGCATTGCCCCGCTGTCCACAGCTTTACAGGCCTCCCTTTACAGCTGCCTTCCCACCAGTTGTGGTGACATTGTCACTTCAAGCTCTGACATGTGGCTCTAACCCCACCTGTCTGTGAAGACATGTGGGGTGTTCCTGCAACTGGATTATGACTCCCCACGTAGGATCAGGACTCCTCATGCAGCAGTCAGTATCAATAAAACTGTTTTCTTTGGTTTCACATGCTTTGTGTCTGGCTGTTTCTGAATCCGAAACCTGAATATAGACAGAATAATCTGGCCAACATGGATTCTAATCTGACACAAGAGTGGCTTTCTGGGGTTGAGGGCTCCTTAGTAAATCTGGACATTAAAATGCAGCTTTTCATGACTATGTTCCATGCCAGGTTTGGCACACCAACCTCAGAGACTCTTCCTAGCCCCATGCTCTCTGTGAGACCCACATCCTCAGTGAGTCCCATGCATTCAGCGAGACCCATGCATTCAGTGAAACTCTCATATTTCAGTGGCCCCCATGCCTTCAGTAGGTCCTATGTCGGCTGCTGCCTCCACGACCCCCATGTCAGCTGCCACCTCCAAGACCCCCACTTTGGCTACCGACCCCATGAGCCCCACTTCAGCTGCCAACTCCATGAGCCCTATGTTGGCTGCTGACCCCACGAGTCCCACGTCGGCTGCAGACCCCACCATCAAGCTGGCTGCTGACCCCACGACTAAGCAGGCTGCAGATCCCATGAGCCCCACGTCAGCTGCAGACTCCATGATCAAGCTGGCTGCAGATCCCATGAGCCCCACGTCAGCTGCAGACTCCATGATCAAGCTGGCTGCAGACCCCATGAGCCCCACGTCAGCGGCAGACCCCACGACCAAGCTGACTGCAGACCCCACGATTTTCACACCAGCCATTGTCCCCATGGTCTCTTTACCTGCAGCTGATTCCTTGGCCTCGTCTGTAGCCGAGGACCCCTCATCTCCTGTGTCACCAGCACCCTCTGCCTCCGGTGGTTCCTGTTCAGTCCAGTGAGGCTGAACCTTCTAAGGGCCCACACCAACCAATGAAGAGGCAGAGACTTGATGACACCCCACCTCTATACCTCACAGTAGGTGTCAAGGATGACAGCCCATCTCCACACCTCACAGTGGGTGTCGGGGACAACCACCCACCTACACGTTCTCAGCCTCCTGAGGATCCAAAGAGTCCTGAGGGTCTCACGACTCTTGAAGATGTTACGTCCCCTGTGATTTTGATGCCTGATGCAGACCCCCAGGCCTCCACAACTGCTGCAGAGCCCCAGACCCCTACATCTGTTGCAGATCTGACCCATTGCTTGCTGCAGATCGGACCCCATCGCCTGTTGCAGCTCGGACCCCTTCGCCATGTACTGGATGGTCGTCCAGCCATCCACCAGAGATGTTGCAACATGCCAGAAGGCCTCCTGGCCACTCACCTGAGCCCTGGAAAAGCCCTGGATTGCACTTCTGACTGCTTGTGACAAGAACCAGGTTTAGGGATTTGAACCAGATCACAGACAACAGGAAGGTTTAAAAGTGTTATTATTAAGCTGCTTCTGGTGGAGGTCTGAGTCCTTGGGCTGACACAATCTGAACAGACAGGAGAGTTAGTGAACAGGAGTTCAGAGACTGATCTGACAGTTCTGCTGACACGCACCAACTCTCACTGACAGGTGAGGGATAGGTTCCTCGGAGGAGTTGGTTTGTGTGATGTCAACATTGGTGAAGGCAACCCCATCCCTACTACCATTGCATTGTGGGGAATGTAGTATTGGTGCGTGCAAAACACCAGCGGGCGACTGTGGCCTGCAGGCCATTTCTAATAGTAATTAAATACTTTGTATCATCCAGAGGGCCATAGATAATTAATTTGCGGGCCGGATCTGGCCCGCGGGCCTTGCCTTTGACATATGTGCTCTATGGGGATTGGATAAGACTCCTCACTACCTTTCAGTATCTCATTGAGAGTCGGCCATTATGCCTCTTACCGTTCGTACGAGAGGGTCCAGGAGGATGCCTCTCATCCCTCACATCTAGAGGGATGCCTCATCTGGTAAGTTCCACTCCTCGTGAGGGTTCCATGCCTGGTGAGGTTTCCACAACTCATGAGTGTTTCATGCCACTCTTTGAGAGTTCCATACTTCTCCTTGGGGGTTCCACA
>JBBPBX010023813.1:0-33846 GCA_038048925.1 Garcialebias charrua
AATTACAACCGTTTGGCCTCATTTTCATTATAAATTATCAGCTGTTGTGCATGAAGTTTATATTACCTTCAAGTATCATTGAGTGTATTAATTCACCGATTTTCACGTAATGTTTATAAAGCAAAAATCTATCGGCATATTCATTGACATCATAAACTTGTATTTTGTTCAGGTATTAAGAACTTACAATGGAAAAAGTTAAAGTATCTGACCTTAAGAATTTTGACTCTTTATATAAAGGTTGAAATAAAAATTCCAAATAATAATAATAATAATAATGAATTCAATTTATAATCAGAGTCAGAGTCAGAGAGAATTTATTGTCATTTGCACCGCATGTAGTACATGTGTTGAAAACGAGATTATGTACTATTTTTATTTTAATGCACTTTTCATTAGTAAAAATCTCAAAGTGCTACAATAAAACGAGTGATAAAATCAAATGCAATCAATAATAATATCGACTAAGATCAAAGATAAAATCATGTAGATTTAGGCTTGCTTAAAAAATAAATAAAATAAAACAAGTGATAAAAACAAGTAAAATCAATAAAGATAACAGCTAAGATCAAAGATAAAATCATGTGGAGGCAGAATAGGCTTGCTTAAAAAGAAAAGTCTTAAAATAAAATAAATAAATATAATAAAATAAATCAATCTTATACTTATTTCAGTTAAATACATTTGCATATCAAGAGTCCAGAGCAAATGGAACTATTTATTCATACATTACAGTATGTAAGATATACTTTAAATTATCTGATACACAGGTTTCCAAATAAAGGCAGTAAAATGAGCTTAAATATCCAAAGGTCCATGGAGTTTGTAAAAGTATAGGTTTTTGTTTTTGCTATCTGTCTCAGCATACAGTATTTTTACGAGTTTAGACCTGTAAAATATGTGCTTTATTGTTCTGGTTAATGTTTTCTCTGTAGTTGCTCTTACTTGCTCAACTGAGTACAGTATATTAAATTGAGCAAATATATTTCACTTGATACAATTTGCACTCTGTTTCATTTCTCCGTCCTTTTATTTTCTGCCATTTGTCTGTGGTCAAATTGAGTAAGCAACCGGTCCATGATGGGAGCTCAGACATACCGTACCTCTCCCAGCAACACTTTCCAGCTCCTTTTGGGGGATCTCAAGGTGTTCACAGGCCAGAGAAGATGCATAATCCCTTCAAGCTCTAGATTTGCTCTGGAGTTTCCTTCTTTTGAGAAGTGCCTTGGAAAACCTCCTGGGGAGCTTGCACTGTAGTTGGAATTATGTTCTTTTGGTCATGATCCATATCTCATAGCCATAGGTGAGGGTTGGAATGTAGGTGGACTGTCAATAGAAAGCTTTGTCTTTTGACACAACTCTTTCTAAACTACCACAGACTGAAGCAAAGTGTTTAATACTGCAGATCTTCCGCTTCATCCTCTCATCAATTGTCAACAAGACTCTGAGATACTTAAACTCATCCCCAACCCGGAGGGTTCATTTGACCTTTTTCTGTTTAAGAACCATGTTGGACTTGGAGGTCATGACAGTTTTATTTAAAATATGTTCAAATTAAACAAATTGTCATTTAAAGTAGAATGTTTATGGACTCTTGGTTTTAAACTTTAATTTCTGTTCCAAATATTTTATCATGAGTTCAAAGTTCATGGATATTCTTGGGTATTCTTATGCACTGTTGTTTGTAGTTAAAACTGATATTTTTACGTGTACTGATGTGTTTTTTAGGTCCAGGTCAAGGACAGTATGTTGATCGGTCCAGAAGTAGAGTGGACCAAGGAGCAAGCGATGCTTCTGTTTGGTCTAATGCAGAGCTAGAGGCTTCAAAAGCTACTCCAGCCCGTCCATCCATAGATTGGAATGCCATCCGGGAGAACAGACAAATGTATGAAGAGCTCAAATGGAAAGGTAAAAGTGCTGATTTTCTAATATTTGAACAATGATGTGACTTGCAGTTGAATTATTATAACATATAGCTGATAGTAATTTAACAAACTGAGGTAATTCTGATTCATTTTATCATTTTTATTTTTTAGAGTATTACAGTTAAAGTTTACATCACCCCTGCCTCCTTGTGGTGCAATACCAGTACTTTATTTATATGAGCATCTTGTTCATTAAATTGACCCAGCTCTTACACTATGTTTACAACCTTTTTCAGACCTTCCACCAATAAAGAAGAACTTTTACAGTGAGGCAGCGAGTGTGTCCATGCTTACACCTGAGGAAGTCTGTGCATGGAGGTAATTTTATCACTGGTCTGTGAGATCGACTGGTTTTGTTTTTTCTTTAATTGCATACAGAGTTCAGATGAACTCGGTGTGGCAACCCCTGAAGTTTGAACAGCAATCTTATGCATCTTCAATAACTTTAGGGACTTTTCCTTTAGTTAGCATTATTTCTCGTTCTTAAACAATGTTCTGCTCTCCAAACATTGTAAAGTATAGAGATAAAACATCTATTTTAAAATATTTACTCAGTGCCATAAAGTATTAGCTTTTCTTTTTTTTTTTTTAAGACGGTGAAAAGCTAAGTTTGTTGACACGAGAATCCAGGGGCGGGCTGGGGTTGAATTTCATCCCGGGAGCTTGCTTTGGAGAGGCCTTTTATCGGATCGCACGACGTATGCACGTGGAAACACAATTTTAACACAATACAGTATTTGCAACATAAAAACACTGTTTTTTCAACAATCAAAACTACTGTTTATATGTTTGTATGTATTCAATGATACAAATAAAAATACACAGTTTATAAAATCTAAAAAAAGCTAAGTCTGGTCCTCTGGACATTCACAAAACAAAACAAAAAAGTAGAAACATTTCGTCTTTCGTCCGAAAGACTTCCTCAGTGTTGCTCACATGATCAAGGTGTGATCAGCTGGTTTCGGCTGTCATTGGCAAACTGTTTGATCCACTGGGAGAGGGTGCTATTTATAAGACTGAACTGAACACAGCATCTCAGACTGAGGAAGTATTTCGCACGAAAGACGAAACGTTTCTACTTTTTTGTTTTGTTTTGTTTTTTGAATGTCCAGAGAACCAGACTTGGCTTTTTTAGATTTTTCTACTGGATTATTGAGCATGCATGTTCTATGAAATTTCAGATCAACCCAAATGGTTAATGTTTTATCATATTTTAAATCAGGTTCATTTTAGGATAGGCACGGCTGTTTGGAAAAAGTTCACACACATCAGACAATTAAAAATAATGAATATTTATTAAAGAAGTCTTGTGACAGAAAAAGGAAACCACAAAGACAAAACATTTGTACATCTCTTCAGATATACAATAAACATACAGTTTTCCTGCTAAGATCAAAAGTGTCTGTTTAACCTCGCCACAGTACCAACTACACACACAAACTTAGGCATTAACAAATTACAGTATTTTCTCACCTTTGACACTTGAACAGGGGAGTCGCACTGTTCGGCGAGATAGTCATCAATGCACACACCGGGCGTTGATCAGACCCACGGTAGACTCCAAAAACTCTAAGTGCGCTACTCATCATTTATACCTTGTGGATGTGATGACTTCTCCTCATCTTGAGCAACACTATGTTTTTCAGAGTAAAGTGGTACTAGGCACGATTAAAAGAAAACACGTCTTATCTGAAGGGTTTGTTAGATCTGTTACCAAAGGAGGCTACAAGGTCATGTGAACAAAACGAGCTAAGTTTTTTCACACAACTCTTGCGCCGGATCAAACCTAATTGCAAATAGTTTCTTGACACTTAGTTTTTTCGCACAAAACTTGCGCCAGATCAAACCTAATTGCAAATAGTTTCTTGACACTAAACTAAAATGTTTTCTCTCACAAGTGTTGACTCAACATAAAAATTGATAAACATTTAGTCAGAAAAGCATTAATAAAAACTCTTAATTCAATGCATCAGGGGACAGTTTATAAAAGTTTATTAAACAAGCAGCTTATCATAAAAAAAATCAAAGCAAATATTAAGGAACAAAAAACAACCTCTGAAGCTATCTAGACCCATAACATCAAAATCTCTCCCCCAAACAAAAGAAAACTGTCATAGCTTACATCATTAACAAGTGCTTGAGCAGACCACTGGTCTCTGCACCTCTGTCTGTAACTGCATCATCACACAACAGTGGTAGGTCTCATCAGCAACAACGATGAGATGGACTACAGGAACGAGGTGAGCCGCCTGGCCTTGTGGTGCGGACACAACAATCTCACTCTCAACGTGGAGAAGACAAAGGAGATTGTTGTGGACTTCAGGAAGAGGGATGCCCAACATGCCCCTCTGACCATCAACAGCACCACAGTGGAGAGAGTGGACAGCACCAAGTTCCTGGGAGTGCACGTCTCAGAGGACCTGTCCTGGAGCAGGAACACTGCATCACTGGCCAAGAAGGCTCACCAGCGCCTCTACTTTCTCCGCAAGCTGAAAAGGGCTGGAGCTTCAACCCCCATCATGTGCACCTTCTACAGGGGTGCCATAGAAAGTGTCCTGACCAGCTGCATCACGGTGTGGTTTGGTGCATGTACTGCATCCTGCCGCAAGAGCCTCCATAGCATCGTGAGAGCAGCTGAGAAGATTGTCGGCACCTCCTTCCCCTCACTACATAGTCCATGGGCCAGACTGGAAGTCTGTACCACCGGAGGTGGCTAAGACTGTCATACCATTTTTGAAAGCTTGAAATCTCACCTTTATGATAAGCTATGATAGCAATCACAGTTTTGTAGCTGTTACAAGTTATAGCGATTTTATGACAACAAAGTTGAGGATATTTAATGCCTATGTTGACTTTACTAAATCTTGTATATTTTACCAGAAATGTATATTTTCCAACAAAAAGTGTCTATAAATATGGCTATTAATATTGACAATGTAAATGTGAAAATCATTAGTTAAAACAAGTTCAAGGTCATTGTGAACATTCAAGGTCAAGTAAAAAATAAGTGTTTTTTTATTATTAAAATGGCTTTAAATGCACCAAATGTCTTTTTTCTAACTCAGAATATTCTCAGCTCTCAGAAAATATATAATATTCATATATGTGTACTGCAGCTATGATTCTATGTGTCTATCTCGTCATGTGGAGATAGCGAAAATGTTATTTTTCATAACATAGCATTATGTGCTATTTGTAAGCAAAAGGTGTTTTTATGATATGGCCAATTCCATTATGAAGAATTTTATAAAGTCTTCATAATGGAATTTGCCATATCATAAAATCACAGTGTCACTTGATAAAGGTCAAGGTCATAGTGTAAGGTCAATAAACAACAAATCTGTATTAATGGCAATTTTTTATTGCTTTCACCAGAATATCCTATGTACAAAAAATTAACATTTTTGTGATAGAGAACATTATATATTTTCAAAAATGTATAGAAGGAATGTTTTGAACAAAATTGTTAGTTTCATGTGCACAAAAAACAAATTTCACAAATCAGTGCCACTATGAGTGGGTAAGTGTCATTGATTGGTACAAGCTATTCGTCTTCATCGTCGTCATCAGTCAGACTGCTGTACTTCTGATTCTTCTTTGCTGGATTGGTTTTTGCAGTTCTGTAGCTTGCACATGTCTGTGCACTTCAAGCCATTGTTGAGACAGGTACACTCTGGTAGTTTGCATGAACGCACACATTTGCATGAGAGAAGCTGCAGCACGGCATCTGGGGCAGGTGAGCCACGCATCCACTGGATAGCTTACCATCTTCGTCTGTTGTCCAACCACAGTCCTTTGGGCTTGGGACAAAGGGCTGGTTAACCAGACATCTCCTCCAAATGGCAGCTTGATAGTTTGCACGGAGAGAATGCATGAAGAGACAGTCTTCACAAGGAGGCAACTGACTTGACTCGACCTCTCCTCGATTTGCACAGAACAGCTGATATCGGAGCTTGTTTACTTCAGCAGTTTTAGTGGAAGCCATGTACATGTGACAAGTGATCTGTTGCAGCTTTTGAAACAGTTCTGCAGATAACTCCCAAGAATGTCCAAGTTCACTGAAGGCCACCTGTATGTCCTTGTCAGACTTCATCTGCTTAAAGGCCGTCATCTTTCCACGTCCAGCAAATGCACTGACTGTATCACAGCCTGTAAAGGCATGCATGCCAATCAAACCATTGCAGACACCACCTCCCAGTGCATGCCTGAGGCTGGTTATATCTATGAACCGTGTTCGGGTCTTTGTGCCACTCTTCAGGTAAATAGGACATGCGATACTCTCACTGACCCCCAGGCACAGAACCAAGACATCAGTATCCTCAGCAGTTATGACCACAGACTTGTAGCCAGATTGTGATGCATGAAGAGCATGGAGCAGGAGACGGGTGTCTGCTTCTTCCTGTGAGCACTTTAGCTCTGTGGACTCTTCCCATTTTTCATTGGTGATCTTGAAGCACAGTTGTTCACAGGTAACGTATAACACCTTGTCTTTCAGTTTTGCTCGGTGTTTTGGTTCCTTCCACTGCTCTACCAGGAACTTGATCAGACTTGCTTTGTTAGAAGGGCTGCAAAGTAGCTTCCTCCATTGTTTAATGTGGTGCCCTGGTGCAATGTTTTTGATTTGGATTCCTGAGTCTGCACCCCTGTTGACTCTTTCTGCATCTTTAATGGACGTCTCCTTGTAAACGTCAAACACGACATCGATGCGGCAGCTCTCTGTACCTTCATGGAGAACACTGGACAATGTCAGTTCTGCAAGCTGTGAGAAGGTTTTGTCATTTCCTTTCAGTTTCTGGACCAGACTCATCCCATCAATGACCGTTGCAGATGAACCTGGGATGACTTCTGCAGGAGAAACAATCTTCTCAAGCTCTCTGGCTAGGGCTGCTTTGTTGGTTTTACGTAAAGACCCATCTCCATTTGCAAGTGTCCATGGCAAAGGCCCAAGAGAATGAGCCAGTACTTCACTCATGTGCAGCTTTCTGCTTTCTGCAACAAGGATCATCTGGCCAAACGGCTGTCAGCTTTAAAGACCGTGTAAAGTAAAATTAAATTTGTGTTTTGAATTTGTCACATGGCATAAATATGTGTTATTAATCACCCATATAAATCTGACTGATTAAAAACATTGTTTACCTTATAAAATTAAGTCTCAAAAATCATGAAAAAACATGATTTTGCCTTGGTCTGAAACTCTGGGGGCGTGTCAGCGCGTGGGCGTGGTTTCAGCGCAGCTGCGCTCGTGTCCTGCCCCCTCAGCTGAGCTGTGTGTGGAGGCAGACGGGTGCGCAGAGATCCACCTGCTCTGTTTGAGTTCTGGCTGTAACAGCAGCTCATTTTTCCAAGAGTTACGCTGTTTTTAGTGCACTAACAACTCTGGTTTTGTTTTTAAAGTTGAGGACACATAACTCCGCTGTTATGTGTTTAATAATAAGCGCTATTTTAGAAGATGAGCAGCGGACTCGCTGCACCCGGTCCGACCCGGTCACATCGCATGCGGGGTCTGTGTTGGTGATTAAAATAAAGAGTAATCACGTTGATAAGTTATCTCATCTGTGTCAGCGGAGTCACGGCGTTTCACGGCGCGCGTGGCAGGATTTCAGCTCCACGCGGATCGCTCTCACACACACACACACACGCGGGGGGGGGCGGAGGTGCGCGGAGGTGCAGGTGGCAGTGGTCGCTCCAGCAGCACGCCTGGGTTTGTTTGACTCCCTCCTGCGTCTCAATGTCACAATGGAGCGGCTGCAGTCCTCCATGCGTAAAAGGAGTGAGAGTACTGGAGGGAGACGGTCGGTAGCGAGTGAACGGCTCCACCGAAGAACGCATTTATACGGCTGGAGCTGCAGGGGGTGGGGCTTGTTACCGTGTGACGAAACACGGTAACATTTAAACCACGCCTAAAAAATCCTGAAACAGAAATATCTTTATACACAGTTTGATCTATAACTCCAAAATTAATTGAGCTACAATTTTGAGACTTTTTACTCATTTACAAGATTACAATTATGACATTTATAATGTTTATTGAAGAAAATGTTGAAATTCACTTTACACGGTCTTTAAAGGTTCAGTATGCAGTTTCTGTAGAACTGCAGCACTTAGAAATATTTTCAACAGGCAAAGCATTCTGATCCCTCCCCCTCAGAGCCATATGTGGCTCTGCCCCCTTGTGGTCTGTTGAATTTCAAATTCAAGCTCTGTTTTTATTGGCTGATTCAAATTCAAGCTCTGTTTTTATTGGCTGGTTACAAACTCTGTTTTTATTGGCTGGAAAATGGTGGGTCACCTTTTCTTTTTAGAAATGCTTATTTACCACCTGGAGAAGCAAGGGGACAATATTTTTTTTTTTTTTCAGAGATTACCTGGCTAACATCAGTCTGTCAGGAGGTAGTGACAGAGTGAAGAAATATGTTCATAAAAAAAGCTACATACTGAAGCTTTAAGGACTACTCTGGATTGACTATGGCGAAGGGACTGCATTCTGATGTCTGAGAATGTTTTCAGTTTCTTCTTTGTCATTGTTTCATAGAACTTTGTGGATGGGGTATCTGCTTCCATGCGCTGTTGCTTGAAAGCTTGGTATGCCTTTTCCCCTATGTCATTGGCTTCAAGAAGGTCTTTGGCTACATTGTGCGGTGCAATAGTGGCAGTTGACAGGCTGACCAGCTCGCCTTGATCACAGTTGAAGGGATTCATCCAACTGACCTCCATCAGCTGAACAAGGGACTGGGTATCGGCCTCATCTCTTTGTATCCTAGGCAGCAGTAGGTCAGGATGTTTGAAGTCATGTTGGCCCACGTGTATCATGGTCCTCAATTGTCGCAGGTATCTGCTACGGTATTCAGCTGTGAGATAGTACTTGGCCACAGCTCCAGCTTTCAGGCTAAACCCCTTTGTTCCACCGGGCATCTGGGTGTCTTTGTTGATAGTTTCTTCAATTGTCTGATCTACAGGAATATGTCCAAAGGGATTTTGGGGCCCGATCTGTACTGCAAAGCCACCTTTCATGAAGTAAGCATAAACATCTGGGTGTTCTATGGGAAGTTGTGACATTGTGGCATAGTAGTAGGTCAGGAAGCGTGCGTAGTTCACCTTGTCATAAGCAAAACACCATGGGATCATCTTTCGGATAGCTGCAAGGTGAAGCATCCAGTTTCCTTCTCTAGTAGCTCGAATGAGATCCAGCATGATTTCTGCCATATCTAGGTAAGACATCCAAAATGCTGACAGGCTCTGTGCATTCCGGAGGGACTTGAGTTTTAAATGGATGATTTAAATATTCAATTCAAATAAACATACATTTCCTTCTATTATATGTATACATAATTATATAATTATATGTATAAAGATGTTAAGAATCAGATATTTAGAACTTATATTAGATTTTTTATTAGATTTTACTATATTCTTTGTATTTGACCTTGACTTTCACAATGACCTTGCCCTTATTTTACAAAAAGGTAATCAGAAATGGATTGCCCAGCCCAGAAAACATAAATGTGTACTTTTTTGTACATCCAAATATGCTTTTTTTAAACAAAATAAATAATAAACATTAAATTAATAGTAGTGGCCAAAAATTGTTAATTTTGTTTCCTTAAACACACTGTAACATCTAACAGCTATGAAACTGCGATTGCTATCATAGCTTATTGTAAAGCTGAGATTTCAAGCTTTCAAAAAAGGTATTGCAACCTTAGCCACCTTGAGTGGTACCCGTGTCCAAAAAATTGGGGTCTGGCCCATGGACTAACAGGACTTGCACAGCAACCGCCTCACTCGGAAAGCCCTCTGCATGGCAGGTGATCCCACACACCCACTACACAGCTGCTTCAGCCTGTTGCCTTCAGGGAGGAGACTGAGGAGTCTCCAGGCTCGAACCAGCAGACTAAATGACAGCTCTGTTCATCAGGCAGTCAGGATGCTAAACTCTCTGCCTGCTCTGCCCTCCCTCCCACTTGTACTGCCTTAATCACAAAAAACTTTCACACACCACCACACAACACAAAGATTTTAACACTGGACTCTGTGTCATCAAAACGGGTTATTCACTCAACTCACGGTCATGTGCTCATTCAGTTTGCACTACTTCTTATATTTGCACTAATGTTTGTATTACATTACTGCCTATAGTCATACTACTGTTTACATTCACTGTTTACATTTATTACTACTGTTTTCATTCAATACTACTGTTTACATTTATTACTACTGTTTACATTTACACTACTTTTTATATCTACACTACTGCTGATATATATATATATATATATATATATATATATATATATATATTTTACTAGCCTTATTGCATATGCCACTTTACCTCTATACCAATATCAACTACCTCATACATATACTGTGTACATAAACTTCATATGCTGCTTTGTCACTCTATTACAAATGTCAATGCCAGAACTTTCATTTTATTTTATAGATATACTTTTTACACTTTTATACTACTATGCAAAAAACTCAGGACAGTATTACACTTTTGTTATTTCATTTTATGCTTATGTTTATTAAATGTTTTAGTGTTTTAGTGTTTAAATGTTTACTGTTGCACCGAGGGACAGAGAGAAATGCAATTTCAATCCTGTGTATGTCCTGTACATATTGCAGTTTTGACAATAAAGTTGACTTTGACTTTGATTGTCTAAAGTCATCAGGGCCTCTTTTTCTAACATTAGCATAAGTGCCTCAAGATGCTCCTGTGTCAGTGTGGTCCTCAGTTTGTTCTTCACTAAGTTTAGAGAAAGTCCTCTCAAGTCCTCTCACCTGACTAAAACATACCATCAGCAGGAACTTATAGCATATTCCAATGACATGGTAGGCATCAGTCATAGGTTGTATTTGGAGACTGATAAACACAAATTGCAGTTTTTAAAGGAGATTCAACTGGTGTTTTTTGGCTCTGTTTTCCCCATTTTCTGTCTCTTCTGGGGGAAAAAAAAAGCAAAATGATTCAAATCAGTCTATATATCACTACAATGTATTTTTCTTGAGTTGGTAAAACTAGCTCTATATTACGGTAATGTAGAAACGGAACAGGAAAACGGTGGCTCGGGCATCTGGTTAGGATGCCTCCTGGACGCCTCCCTGGTGAGGTGTTCCGGGCATGTCCCACCGGGAGGAGACCCAGAGGAAGACCCAGGACGCGCTGGAGGGACTATGTTTCTCGGCTGGCCTGGGAACGCCTTGGGATTCCCCCGGAGGAGCTGCTCCAAGTGGCTGGGGAGAGGGAAGTCTGGGCCTCCCTACATAGGCTGCTACCCCCGCGACCCGACCCCGGATAAGCGGAAGAAGATGGATGGATGGATGGATGGATGGAAAACGGACTCTTTCCTGAAATATGTTTTCTTTTGCAATAAAGAAGCGTGCCTTTTTCTGGTCAGTCAGTGTGGATTGATTTTAATGTTAGTTGATAAAGCAGATTAAAGATTTATGTACTTATGCTGGAACAATTCCTTTAATGTTCTGTGAGCCCTGAACACATCAGAAACCAAAACGCACTATTTGCCAACTCTGGGATGGATGATAGGTCCATGTGGGCACTGCTTGCTAACCTGCTGTCTCCATGCTGCTCTGTCCTGTTATCACTGTCCTGGCTCACTTTAATCACGTGACTTTCACCCCTCCCGGAAAATGTCTGCTATTTAGCACATTTGGCTGCATCTTGTACTAACTTTTTCCTTTTCTTTTTCTTTAGTTTTTCTGTTCCACCCATCTCTTTCTCCTTTATTTTTAGCATGTTTGCTATCCGCTCTTCTTTCTTTCTTTTTCATATTGTGAGGGGCTGCTCGCATGTGACGTTTGACTGACAACAGGTGCCCAAGGGCTCACGCAGCAGCGTTTTAAAAGGGAAAAACAACACAAAAAATGTACCGATCACCACCAGCCGGTTCGGCCTGGAACTGACTGGCCATTTGGGAATCCTCTCGAACCTCCCTATGGCCAGCCCACCCCTTCCGAGGCTGGGTTTAAAACCGTCAAAAGGTACTATTTGGCTTTTAAATGGGATCCAACCAACAAAGAGACCATGCATTGGTAAAAATGTTGTAATGGATGTGGTTTCTGTAACGTTGTCAGTACTAAAATACTCAAATAGGTGTCAGCAAAGCAGACAGACTGTGCTACTGATTTTGTTCTACATCAGAGAAAGCCACTCAGAAGAGCAGAAGTCCCAGTGTTCGGACCATCCATATTCTGGCTAAAACTTAATAATAATAATAATAATAATAATAATAATAATGAATTCAATTTATAACGCACTTTTCATTAATGAAAATCTCAAAGTGCTAACTTCCAGAAGGTCCGTGACTTGACAACACCAAGTCCTTCTTGCATTGCTGTCTATTCAAAGCACAGAAGCCAGCTTCAGTACTTTGTTTGTCCACTGGGTGAAGAAGTGATCAGTGAAGCATAAACTGTTTACAGCAGTCTGATCATGTTTTTTTTGTTTGTTTCTTGTATTTTTCCACAGGAAGGAGAATAATAATATTTTTGTAGATGACTTGAAGGAGGGTGAAGCGAAACGACCTATTCCCAATCCTTGCCGCACATTTCTGGAGGCTTTTGAGGTGTATCCAGAGATCATGGACAATATTGATCGTGTTGGTTTTGTCAAACCAACCCCTATTCAGGTTTGCTCTTGTTTATCCATCTATTTTCTTTACCTGTTAGATTTTTTTTCTGGGTTACAAGGACCTGGTTCGACATAAGCGGTTTCCATTGGTCCGAGACAACCTACTTTCGTCTCGGACAAATGGAAACCGCTTACATCGACCCACGGACTATACATTCAGACAAGGCTCCAGCTGGGAGTTGAACCTGTGACCTTCTTATCTGCGAGTCAACGGTGCTAACCAACTTGGCAGCATGACTGCTCAGTGGTTAGCACTGTTGCCTCACAGCAAGAAGGTCCTGGGTTCAATTCCCAGTTGGACCTGGGGCCTTTCTGTGTTGAGTTTGCTTGTTCTTTTCGTGCTTGCGTGGGTTTTCTCCGGGTACTCCGGTTTCCTCCTACAGACCAAAAACATGCTTGTTAGTCTGCCTTCAGGCCCAGACCTCCATTGCAAAAGAGATCTGTGATCTCGGTGGGATTTGCCTGGTTAAATAAAAGTTGATAATAAAATAACTGCTTTTGTATCAATAGATTCCCACTATCGTCATACACAGGAGGCCATAAATATAAAAGCTAGGAAGTACCTCCTAATTGCATTATTAAATACTGCAAGCTTTAATGCCAGATAAACATGTCTCTTTTGTAAAAAGCTGGCAAAGCTGATCACAATTAAGTTTGAAAATGTCCTATTAAAAGCACTGTTTGGATTTATTCGAATTTATTTTTATCAAGTCTTGGATACATCTATATAAAATGTCTTTCAGTGTATGAGGAGGCTTTAACATTTCTACTTAAACATGTTTTTTATACCTACTTTTAGATTCAGACAACTTGTATTTATTTCATAGTTTCAAGGCTCGCCCTTGAGATTATGATCCTGGAATGAAGACTAACCAGTAGGGCAGGGGTGTCAAACTCATTTTCACCGGAGGCCACATCAGCATAATGGCTGTCCTTGAAGGGCCAGATGTAACTTATAAATGTAACTAAATGTAATCAAATGTAATGTAAAATAAATGTAACTACTACTTAATGTTAAATAACTCATTATTTATTATAACTTATTCAACTGACAATTACAGTTGCATAGAAAACATATGTTTGCTTGTTGCTCTAACATAAATCCTTAAGTTTTGTCAGCTTATGAAAACCCACATAACTCCATTAATGAAGGATCAAACTGTCCAAGTTAATAAAGAAAAATAATAAAACTGAGCTGCAAAGAACATGTATGACACATGTAGCATTTTACAAAAAAAGGCTACACACAGCCTTGCATCCAACTGATGGTTTGATGACAACAATTTGTGTGCATACACACCCTGCAAACATTAAATAATTACAACAGCAGCTACACATAAATAATATGTAATCAACTAAAAATACCAAAATAAAGGTTGACTCAGTTCACAACTATATTACTCAAGTTTTTTGGTTACCGGTAGTCTTTGATGAGGAGATGCTGCCTGTCCTTGAACACACCAAGTGGATTCTCTCTCTACGATTGATCATGTTCTGAAAATGATAAACACAAAACAAAATGCAAGCACAATCATTAAATTGCACACAGTTTAAATGTTCTTCTTCTTGGTTGAATTACATTTTATTATATTTTAATTAAGTTTTTTTATTTAAATGCTAACCTAAGTTTTTCTGACCAGATGACACTGTTTTCCCGTTGCCAGTGTGTCAATGTCTGGCTTTAGTTCCTGTGCTGAGGCAATGCGTAGAACAGCATGGAGGTTGTCATCCGTGAGGCGTGATCTGTGCTTGGTTTTGTTCAGATTCATTATGGAAAAAACCTGTTCGCACAGATAGGTGCTTCCAAACATGGACAGAACACTGCCAGCATGAAGTCGAAGCTGTAGCATCAAACCCAGCTTTCACTGCGGCCTTGTTTTTGGCTGTGGATTTCGTGAACAAACTCTGCTGCGACCGCAGTTTGCCTTTTAATTCTTGGGCAGTGCGTTGCTTTTCTTGAAGGCTAGCTTTAGCGTACTTAGCTCCGTGTTTGGTTTCAAAACCGACACCGCCTCGTAACACAAAAGACATACCGGTCTTTCTCCTTGAAGCACCAACAAGTACTGTATTCGCCTTCCCATCTTTCTTGAAACAGTCTTCTGTCTGCATCAACTTTTCTCTTTCTGGACATTTTGAGATCACTATTTATATCTTAATTACACTAGTTGGCATGGATGTGGAAACACTGCCACGGCTACCGTAGCCGAAAGGCATTGTGGGGCTACCGTAGTTGAAAGGCATTGTGGAAAATGTAGTTTTTGGTCAAAATTAGCTCGTATTTATTTTTAGACACTCAAAACTTTTAAGCTCTCGCGGGCCACATAAAATGGCATGGCGGGCCACATCGGGCCTTGAGATTGACACATGTGCAGTAGGGTGTAACGGTACATGTGGGTGTATTGAACCGTTTCGGTACGGCATGTTCGGTTCAGTCCACGTGCGTACCATTTCGGTTATTTTTTCCCTCATTCAGTTTTGTTAATGAGAGATTATGTGCAGTGGAACTAAAGTTCCTAAGCGTGTTTCAGTATGGCTCTATAGTCTTGCAGCACGCATAGCATTAGCAGCCTAGCATCTAGTTGCGGTATACTGTTTGGAAACTTTATGGCTTTCTTGTTAAAGTGAGACTAAACCCAGGTTGAGACGTTAACTCCTCCTTCCAAAATCTCCCTGAAAATGGGCGTGTCGAGAGACAAGGAAGGGTGGAGGTAGAGTTGTGCTTTTGTTCACGCCTCCACCTGCAACAACCTAAAACAAATTAAACCTCTAGCCAACAACATACACCAAGCAACAACAAAGAATAAACATGTAGATGTATTTATCTATTCCACCCATTCCATCCAAAACCAAAGGCCTAAAACAATGAAAATGAAAAGAAAAATAAAACCGCTTGTCAGGAGTGAAATGCAGCACTTCCATATAAGGTATGCACTTCTCATCTCTGCAGGGGATTGGCTCTGCTTGAACCACCTGTGTGACATCACACATGAGCAGACATGTCACACATGAGCGTTTGCACAAATAAGAAAATTAAGGTGTAATCCACCAGTTCAACCCATAGAACTACCGTAAACACATTTTTAGACCAAATATTGCCAAATATTGCCAATTTACACAGATATGCACAATTATGTGAGAATAAACACAGCCATAGTGCTAGATAACATTTTAAACACATTCTAGGGAGTTTATCAGCTAAAAAAAGTTAATTTTGGGTTTAGTCGCACTTTAAAAAAAAACTAGTGTAAATCCAAAGCTGTGTGTCGATTTTGTTTCGCGAAAATTGGATCTGCAGCAGGCAACACATCTAACGTTAACGCGCTTGAAACAACATGATCCGAACATGAGCGTCTCTTCTACAGAATAGCAGCTTGGTTCGAACACCGATAGCACAGCATTTAAACAACTTTATCAGGTAATTCAGATCGATCCAAAGCAATAACACAAGCTATAGGAGCTTTTAAAACTCTGGATCTACGTCCGTACAGGTAGTCCTCGACTTACGACGGAGTTCCGTTCTTACGCTCCGCGGTAAAGCGAATTTCGGCGTAACTGGAAACATACGTCCAAACTGCACCTTATACGTACAGTACTGTATTTTACCAAGCAGTTAGCCTATCCTAACATAGTACCTTACATAAATATCAAAAAACGCATACATTTCAGAGCCATAATGGATAATAATGGATCACCTGGATCAGAAGGACTCATACGTGCGCATGCTCTTTGTGAACTTCACATCTGCCTTCAACACCATGATCCCCCAAACTCTGATAGACAAACTATCTACACTTGGACTAAGCCCCTCCGTTTGTAACTGGGTACTAGACTTCTTAACAAACAGACCACAGTCCGTGAAGATCCACAACTTCTCCTCCTCCACCATTACCCTCAGCACTGGCTCTCCCCAAGGATGTGTGCTGAGCCCTCTTCTGTTCACTCTGCTCACATATGATTGTACAGCCACACATCCAGGCTGTCATATTGTAAAGTTTGCAGATGATACAGCGGTGGTGGGATGCATCACAAACAATGATGAGTCCAGCTACAGACAGGAGGTGGAACATCTGGAGAGCTGGTGCAAAGAGAATAACCTTCACATGAATGTGAAGAAGACAAAGGAGATGATTGTGGACTTCAGAAGGAACAAACACACCCACACCCCACTGAACATAGGTGGATCTGCGGTGGAGGTGGTCTCCAGCTACAAGTACCTGGTGTACACTTGAATGATAACCTCAGCTGGAGCAACAACACCACCAGCCTGATCAAGAAAGGTCATCAGAGACTCTACTTCCTCAGACGGCTGAGACGAGCTGGTCTGAGAAGCTCAGTCCTCACCTCCTTCTACAGGTGTGCAGTGGAGAGCATCCTGTGCTCCAGCATCAACGTGTGGCATGGAGGCTGCACAGTTGCAGAGAGGAAAGCTCTACAGAGAGTGGTGAAGGCTGCACAGAAGTCTGTTGGAGTCAGTCTCCCCACCATCACAGACATTTACACCTCCAGATGCAGGAAAAGAGCCACCTGCATCATGAAAGACCTCACTCACCCAGCACACTCACTCTTTGCCCCACTCCCCTCAGGACGGAGGTTGAGGAGCATCAAATGTAGAACCACTAGACTGAGGAACAGCTTCTACCCTGAGGCTGTTAGACTCATGAATAAATAAATAATAAGAATAAACACTGCAAAATATCACATCATGCTGATGCTGATCTGTTTTCTTGTTGCTGTGTTCATCTGTGACCATCTGCTCATACAGACTCATGTTCGTGCTGCTGTTTATAATGATGTTTTTCTACTACATTAGGGCTTAGTGTATTACTAGTTGATGTTTCTCTTAGTTAATCCTAGATGTTATTACTGTTTTTCTCTTGCATTTGTTGTTGGATGTAACTGGGACCCCGTGTACATAATCTCGTTTTCATCACATGTACCACATGCGGTGCAAATGACAATAAAGACTCTCTGACTCTCTGATAATGAAGGGGGGGAAAAAAGTTTATTTCCTACTCTGGAATGATGGTGAAGCCATTTCCTCCGTTCCTCCCTCCCTCCTCCGGATTCTCCATTCGTTTACGTTGTAAAACAGCCATCCATAAAACAGCTACTTTTCCACAGCTGCTGCCTGTCCAGCTTGGTCCAACAAGTTTTGTTTTGTTTTTTGAATGTCCAGAGTACCAGACTTGGCTTTCTTAGAGAGTACAGGGCAAGCTGCAGTCTCCGCAGCTAAACCGGAAACTGCGTAAATCGGCTTCAAAATAAAATATTTTGAAATAATTAAAAAAATATTAAAAAAAAAAATTATGGGAGGTGCGTTAAAGCAAAACTTCGTAACTCGAGGCCGTCGTAAGTCGAGGACTACCTGTATTCTGTTGATGTGCCGGCTTCAAAGTTATTGAGCCCTGCTGCCTATGACATCACATCATGTCAACACTTCAGCCAAAAAGTTGTAGCAACGCTTTATGAAAAAGCTAAAACTGATCATCAACAAGCCCTGGAGCCCAGATTAAAGCCCTGCCACATGATGATGATGACCCAGAGAATATTCAACCACCTCATAACAAATGATGACTGTTCAAGAAAAGGTATTGCTTATTGTATTATTATTATCTAATTAACTTTATTTAATTTAAAATTATAATCCTATTACCGGTAACTTTTTTTTTTTTTAACCTCTTTGGGTTTTATTTCCAGTCTGGGACAGGGATAGCAGCAGCTGAGTCTTCTACCTCTTCAGGGAAATCCACCAGAGATAACCTCTAGCTAAAAAGTCTGTGATGATCCTGATGCATGCTCAATAATCCAGGTAGAAAAATCAACAACAAAAAAAGTCTGGTCCTCTGGACATTCAAAAAAAAAAAGTAGAAACGTTTTTGTCTTTCATCCGAAAGACGAAACAAGTGACCGCTGGCCTGGAGATAAGCACTCATCTCCAGGCCAGCAGTCACTCTTTCAGGGATGAAGATGTTCATATCCTTGATAGAGAGGAACAATGGTTTGAGAGAGGTAAAGGAGGCCGTCTTTGTGAAAAGAAACCGTCCATCATTAAACAGAGGTGGAGGTCTCCGTGTTCAACTGTCCCCCTCTTACAATGCTGTTATTGCTAGTATCACTCAGCCCCTTGTGAATAGCAAACAACCATGGTGCTAGGCTGATGGTCCTCCTTAATCATGTGAGCAGCTGGTTTTGGCTGTCAGCAGCAAACTGGTTGATCCACTATGAGAAGGTGCTATTTATGACTGAGCTGAATACAACACCTCAGACTGAAGAAGTCTTTTGGATGAAAGACGAACTGTTTCTACAATTTTTTTGTTTGTTTTGTTTTGTTTTTTGAATGTCCAGAGGACCAGCCTTAACTTTTTTAGAAGTCTGTGGTGACTGAACTCTTGAGAACTTTTCCAGGGACAGGTGGGAGCAGGTCCAAGAAGAGGTTGTGAGTAATGAGGCCAAAAACGGCCACACTGCAAAATTAGTAAAGTGCTACCTTTCTATACCTGCTACTGTTGTTGGTGAGCAATTTTCTCCACAGCTGGAGATCTTCACTGCAACTAGATCTGTGCTTTAGGCAGAAAATGGTGGTGGTCTTTTTGGCCAAAAATTTAAAACTTGATTAGTTAGATTGTAAACGGTCTGTTGCTGCTTATTGTTCTGGTTCTGACTGTTATTGTATTTATTAAGATTTTTATTATTGTTAGTATAGTTTATTATAAAGAGTGCCGTTTATTTAAAATATCTAAATGGGTCACTTTTATTTATTTTTATACAAACGTATTGTTTACTTGACATATTTTCAAAATAAATGTTTTAGAAGTCTTTATTTTGGCCTTTTTGTACTGAAAATTAATAATAATAATAATAATAATACTGTAATGAATTCAATTTATAACGCACTTTTCATTAATGAAAATCTCAAAGTGCAAAATTAACCGAACCGAGCCCTCCGTGAAACTCAACTGAACCAAAATTTGATTTTAGTTACCGTTACACCCATACTAACCAGTTGAATTTGCTGAGTTGGCTTATCTGCATTGTTGGTAATAAAGGGAACCTCAGAATCAATCCATTATTTTTTACCCGCTCTTTCCTTTTTGTGTGGTGGAGTCACTGGTGCCTTTGTCCTGCAATCGCTGTGCAAGAGGCGGGGTACACCCTGGTCAGGTCACAAGTCCATTACAAGGCCATAGAGACAAAAATGCATTCACTCTTACTCACACCTAGAGGAAATTAAGAGTTGCCAATTAGCCTAACGTGCATGAGGAGTGGTGGCGCAGAGGAGGTTGGAGAATGTGGGCCTGTGATCGGAAGGTCGCCGGTTCAACTCCCCAGACCGATAACATCAAAATGTTGGTGGGAAAGATGAAACACCCACACCTGCCTCTCCCCTCACTTGCCCCACTTTGGGCCCGTGAGCAAAGCCCTTAACCCCACCATCTGCTTCCCGGGCACTCCAGATGGCAGCTCTCTGCCCCACACAAAGGCCTGTGTTAGCTCAGTGGTCTGTGGTTGCATCATGAAGGGCATCTGGTGTAAAAGCAATAGTCAAGTCTTCATGTGAGTTGGTTTGCTGTGGCAACCCCTGAAGAAGGGAGCAGCCAAAAGAGGATGAAATAATTGGCCAAACGTGCCTCTTTTTGGTCTTCAAAATGTATTCGTGAAAAACTTAAATATCTAAAATTTTATTATAAATAAACGAAAATCGTAAACGTATTTTAACTGTTAATGCAAAAAAAAAAGCTAAAGGTCTCTGATTCCTTAAAGGAATGCATATTGCTTGCTGGAATACTTCATGCCAAACAGGGCTGGGCGATATGGACCAAATTTAATATTGCAAATTATTTATTTTTTTTACAAAAATCACTATATACGAATACGATATATACCGGTGTGTATATATATATATATATATATATTTTTTTTCTTTCCATAAAGTAATACCAATATATATCAATATTTTTTCTTTCCATAAAGCAATACCAAAAATATATTTGAGTCAGTTTTGTCCCAATTGTCACACAGGCATATTTATTAACAGCTTTAACTGTACAAAATAAATGCCTATAAAATAAACTACAGTATTTACATATAGGCTATTAAATTGCTTATTTTATACACATCTATTTACATATATTAAATAATAATCCTTTTCAGCTGGGGGCAGCTGTGGTTGAGAGGCTAGAGCAGTTTTCCTCCAATGGGAGAGTTGAGAGGCTAGAGCAGTTGTCCTCCAATGGGAGAGTTGAGAGGCTAGAGCAGTTGTCCTCCAATGGGAGAGTTGAGAGGCTAGAGCAGTTGTCCTCCAATGGGAGAGTTGAGAGGCTAGAGCAGTTGTCCTCCAATGGGAGAGTTGAGAGGCTAGAGCAGTTGTCCTCCAATGGGAGAGTTGAGAGGCTAGAGCAGTTGTCCTCCAATGGGAGAGTTGAGAGGCTAGAGCAGTTGTCCTCCAATGGGAGAGTTGACAGGCTAGAGCAGTTGTCCTCCAATGGGAGAGTTGAGAGGCTAGAGCAGTTGTCCTCCAATGGGAGAGTTGAGAGGCTAGAGCAGTTGTCCTCCAATGGGAGAGTTGACAGGCTAGAGCAGTTGTCCTCCAATGGGAGAGTTGAGAGGCTAGAGCAGTTGTCCTCCAATGGGAGAGTTGAGAGGCTAGAGCAGTTGTCCTCCAATGGGAGGACAATGGGAGGTTCGATTCCACCAGCAGTCACATGCTGAATTGTTCCTGAGTGAGACACTGAACAACTCATGTGTGTCCCATCGGTGTACGAATGTGATAAAGCTCTGATTATTCTTTGTAGAGATCTAGTAGAGTGCTGTTTGAATGGGTAAATGAGGCACACATTGTTGTAAAGAGCTTTGAGTGTCTTGATAAGATAGAAAGGCGTTGTATAAGTGCAGTCCACCATTCAGCTGCTCCTCCTTCACGTTAGTCAGCCTGTGTGAAGCTGCCGTATTGAGCGTCCACTTGAAACCTTGAGGCTCTCAGCTCAGTCAGATCTGACTCCTTGAAATAAAACACGGTTCAGAGTTCATTTAGCTGTGCTATGTGCCTTTTTAGAGGAATAGAGGAAGTGCGACATTAATAAAGCAGCAGTTTATCATACCGCTAAATGTACGGTCCTTAGCGGCTATCAAGACGGCTAACGCTTTAGCCGCTAAGAACCGTATCTTTAGCGATATGATAAACTGCTGCTTTATTAAGGTTGCACTTCCTCTCTCTGTTCCTCTAAAAAGGCACACAGCACGGCTAAATGAGCTCTGAACCGTGGTTTATTTCAAGGAGTCAGATCTGATGGAGCTGGGAGCTTCACACACGCTAGCTGCTATGTTTACTAAATGTCTCCTTCTGCCCGCCCACACTGGAGAAGCAGGAAGGGGAGGGGGAGCATGGCAGAGGGCTGTGTGTGTAGGAGGGGGGCCACCTGGAAGAAAGAGACGGCAGGATTTCCAAGTATAAAGCTATATCGTTTATATCAAGATAGTCTCAACTTATATCGGCAAAAACATGTATCTCGATATTTTAAAAATATCGAGATATTGCCCAGCCCTAATTATAAATTAAAATTGTCTTATGCTGAGAAAGGATGACGAAATGGCCATTTTCAGTTAACCTTGTAAAAAAAGTTTTTTTTTTAAACGTTCACAATTTCATGCAATCAGTGGTGGGCACAGCTAACCAAAAAGTTAGCTTTGCTACCACTAAAAAGATTTGCAGAAGGTAACTAACCGCTAACTGCTCAGATGACTGCCACTCGGTCTGCGTCACGTGTTTGTGTCCTTTCAGTTGAAGCTGCGTCTGATCAATCACATCTTGTCACGTGTACAGCTAGCAATCCAATATTGTGCCTTCAACTTGCTGCCACTGCACCAACCGATCACGTCCTGTCCCCTGTATACCTGCCAATATCATGCCTAACAGACTCTTCAAGACACGCCCACAACAGACAGTATTAAGCTTGTGAATTTATATTAATACTTTATTTATAAAGCCCTTTAAAACGACCACAGCTGCAACATAGTGCTGTACACATAAAATCAAGAAAGTTTAAACACATAAAAATAAAACAATTGTTAAAACATTAAGATCAGTAAAACTAATAAAAACCGTGCAGAGCAAATTCAGTCTGTGCTAAAAGCCAGGGTGTAAAAATTTCTAAAAGAGTTTTAAAACTGGACAGTGAAGGGGCTTGTCTGATGGTAAGAGGGAGATCGTTCCACAGTCTAGGAGAAGCAACAGAAAAAGCTCTGTTCCCTTTGAGCCTCCATTTGGACGTTCACACCTCCAGGATCAGCGGATCAGCTAGTTGGCAAAGGTTTATTCCACAACGGTTTCCAAAGTTATTGAAAACACTAATCTGCTGAATAAAAATTAGTTCCATTATTATCTCTTAGCAGATTAGTGGAACTGTGCCCACCACAGCATGCAATATTGTGAGATTTTTTCATAATGTGTTAGCACTCAAAAACGTGTTGGAGATGCCACACCAAATTTTTTTGCTCTTTATCTGTAAAACGCTGAATCTCTTGAGCCTCTTTTGTGTTTCCTAAGGTCTGTTTGTTGTCTGTGGCAGCCATTTTAATTTGGATTTACGCTAGAAGTTAATCAGTTGTAGATGTACATCCAATCTGTACTTTCATTAAAATCCATCTAGTGGTTCATGAGCTAGTTAGCTAAAACTACAGACAAATGAATGTGAACACACTAGGGCAGGACCATATCATATCGTTCATAATACCGATAAAAAAAAAAAGCTTGCCCAGTAAAATAAATATATGTTAATTTCATGATGTAAATATGTCAGTGTTTCCTCTACAGCGGGGCGCCCCGCCCTGTTAACAAAACCGCGTGCGCCGAACTACCGAATCGAACTGCGCACCCTCCAACCCACCTGTCGGTACTGGCGTAAGCTAATTAGCTGTGCACAATACTAGTTAGCTAAAAAGCTAAAAACAAACGCGAAGCTTAGCTGGGTCTCTTGAGTTCAGTCCATGGACCAAGAGAAGAGGCCGGTAACCAAAGACAGAGCAGTCAGAGAAATGGAATCATGAGGAAGCTGAAACACCAACAAGTGTCGGGCTCAGCTGAATTCCATTCAATTCAAAGTTTATTTATATAGCACATTTAAAAACAACCGCAGCTGACCAAAGTGCTTTACAAGAATTACAATGTCGTAGATAAAAATATGATAAAATAAATAAAACGGAGTTCAATAAAAATAAGTGTAATCAAATTTACAGTAAAATACCAATAAAATAATAGTACTAATAAAAACCAAGACATCTATAGCATATTTGCTGCAATTTCCTAACCTGAAGACAACTTTTCACAAGCTCTGGAAGTTACAGCTCATTTAAAGGCAACATATATTTTGTTGTATGTTACATTTATGCTTAACAGCTCTTAACAGCTCTTGAGCTTAATTTCATTTACCGTATTTTCCGGCCTATAAGTAAAAAAAAAGTTTTTTAACTAATTTTCATGTCCTGCGACTTATAGGGCGAAGCGACATATTTATGGATTTTTTCCCATATTTTTAGACCAATTTTTGGCTGAGATGAAGAAGTTATTTTGAGTGATCAAAAATCAAACGGCATGGTTTCTTTTGTCCGTGCTGCTTTTTTTTTTTTCAGGAGAGGTTTCACATGGAGCAGCAGATGTCAGCAAAGCCATTGTGATTCCTCTTACAGAGCACTGTAAGATTTATCACGATGGCTTTGCTGACATCTGCTGTTCACTTCATGAATAACTTCTTCACGAACTGAAGCCAAATCGCTAAAATCTAAAGTTTTAAATGGGTAAATTCGACGGATGCGTTTGTATCTTTATTCATTGTATTAAATGTGCCGTTGGAGCAGAGATCTGTATGTGACGTCACAATCACGTGACCGGAAAAACCCGAATTTACCGTGTAAATAAACGGCGCTAATTTTAAACTATTTTGGAGAGGAATTTTCATTAATTTCACATTGTTTTAGCAAAAACGATCAGAGGTCAATCTTAATATATAGACATGTTGTGCCATTTTATGGAAAGTTAAAAGATGATGTCAGCGGAGCTTTAAAATGTACAGTATTCGCTTTAGGAGATGTTTGAGAGAAAATTAGATTTATTTATAATTTATTTTTGCAGCGCGCGTGACCGTTTGGAAGACGTCAAAGCGAAACAATTTAAATCCAGCTGATTTGACCATTACGTGAATTTATTAAGGAAAGGTTAAGCTCAGAAACACTTTTGCTATACAGTAATGTCAGCAAACAAATATATATTTTTAAGTATTGAGCATGCATCAGAGTATATTTTTAAGTGTTAAATTTGAAAGAAAATGCAGCGGTCCCACCCGTGCGGGTGCACATAGCGAAACAAATTTTTAAATCCAGATGATTTGATAATTATGTGCATTTATTAAGGAAAAGTTAGGCTCAGAAATACTTTTAATGTCAGCCAACTAATATATAATTTTAGTTGCTTATATTGTTAAATTTTAAAGAAATGAACGCATCCGCTCGCTGCGCGTGCACGCTTCGCATCACGTGAAATAGCGAAACTATTTTTTAAAATTCATCTTATTTGACCATTACGAGCATTTATTAAGGAAAAGTTCAGCTCAGACACATCTTTGCTATAATTTTCATCAAACAAATAATTGTTTTTACCGTGTTAATCTTGTTAAAGTCCTTCCGTGCACGCTCCTGTGGCCGCCATTTGCAGCCAATCCATTTTGGCCAAAACACGGCCCACATTTCCGGGTTGTCGGCGGTGACACTTAACATACGCGACATGTCAGCAGTGATGCATAATAGATGCGACGTATACGGAGGTGCGACACGTTTATGTAGACTAAAGCGACTTATGGGGCGGAGCGACTTAAAGGTCGGGAAATACGGTAGTTATTTTGGGCACCTGCACTTTAGCTTTTATGGTGGATTTTGTTTATCTATATTTTGTGCAGATTTTTACAATAACAGAAGGATCATTTTTATTTATTTTTTTATACTTTGAGACTGAATACTTTACTAAATAAAGTAATTTCTGTAAAACTAACCCTTGTTTTTTAGTTTTTATATAATACTGCAAAGCAACATGTTAAGTTAATTTTGTCACATGAATAACTATGATTTCTGTTTTATTTTTTGTTCTATCACAAAATTTATCGTCAGAATGCTCTGAAATATCACGATATTTGAGCCATATCGCCCACCCCTAGCACACACATTACGCACATAACGCTTTGCCCTCGACAGCGGGGATAACTACAGCTCTGATGCACAGTATGTATTTGAAAGCAATATTACTGGTAACATGAGCCTTTTTTGTTGTTTGAATCAAATCTGCATCTGTAATATCTTTAGCAATTTTCTGTTAACTAGGGTATTCCCTTATTTTTTCATTTGTATTTTTTGTAAAACAGCAGTTTTTCTGTTTATTAAAATAGGCAACCTGTTTTAAACAAATATTTACATCTTCAAAATAATTGTAGTCAAGTAAGTTTGTTTCCTGCATTTTTATGTTAAAGTAAATTCCTGTCAGATCCAGGGCCAGTTGCAGTAATTCCAGTGGAAGAACACAGTTTCTGTTTCTTTTCTTTTAAGAAAGGAGTATTTTTTCTTAAGAGACTGTGGACTCGCAATCTCTTAACATCTCTGACCCATCCATCCATCCCTCCATTATTATTTTTACCCGCTTCTTCCATTTTGGGTCACGGAGGTTGCCGATGCCCATGTCCATCAATCACTGTGCGAGGGGCGGGGTACACCCTGGACAGGTCACAAGTCCATCACAGATTTCTGATCCATATATTCTTAATACTGCTATTATTTGGGGAAACAAATCAGCAGAAAATTAACATAGTTCAAGATTTGTCAGTGTGTCATCAGACAGTTCTCACATCATTTAACAACACAGTCTTAGTAAAATGAAATGTTTATAATCTGCACTTCTGGTTTTCAACATTTACTAGATTAATAGTTGTATTTATAAATAAATAAAAAAGAACATGCTGTATAGCCACTTGCACTGTACCATTTATGTTATGTTCATAACGAGTAAACCTCACCCAAGCAGTTGAAAGATATACAAGCCCAAAACCAGAAAAGTTGGCACGTTGTGCAAATCGCAAATAAAAACAGAATACAATGACTTGCAAATCTTTTTCAACCCATATTCAACTGAATAGAATGCAAAGACAATATATTTAATGTTCGAACGGAGAAACTTTATTTTGTTTTGCAAATAACCATTAACTTAGAATTCAATGGCAGCAACACATTGCAAAAAAGTTGGCACAGGGACATATTTACCACTGTGTTACATCGCCTTTCCTTTTAACAACACTCAGTAAACGTTTGGGAACTGAGGAGACCAATTTTTGAAGCTTTTCAGGTGGAATTCTTCCCCATTCTTGCTTGATGTACAGCTTAAGTTGTTCAACAGTCCGGGGTCTCCGTTGTCGTATTTTACGTTTCATAATGCGCCACACATTTTCAATGGGGGACAGGTCTGGACTGCAGGCAGGCCAGGGGAGGACCCGCACTCTTTTGCTACGAAGCCACGCTGTTGTAACACGTGCAGAATGTGGCTTGGCATTGTCTTGCTGAAATAAGCTGGGGCGTCCATGAAAAAGACGTCGCTTGGATGGCAGCATATGTTGCTCCAAAACCTGTATGTACCTTTCAGCATTAATGGTGCCTTCACAGATGTGTAAGTTACCCATGCCTTGGGCACTAATGCACCCCCATACCATCACAGATGCTGGCTTTTGAACTTTGCGCCTATAACAGTCCTGATGGTTCTTTTCCTCTTTGGTCCGTAAGACACGACGTCCACAGTTTCCAAAGACAATTTGAAATGTGGACTCATCAGACCACAGAACACTTTTCCACTTTGCATCAGTCCATCTCAGATGAGCTCGGGCCCAGCAAAGCCGGCGGCGTTTCTGGATCTTGTTGATGAATGGCTTTTGCTTTGCATAGTAGAGCTTTAACTTGCACTTACAGATGTAGCGACGAACTGTAGTTACTGACAGTGGTTTTCTGAAGTATTCCTGAGCCCATGTGGTGATATCTTTTACACACTGATGTCGGTTTTTGATGCAGTACCGCCTGAGGGATCGAAGGTCACGGGCATTCAATGTTGGTTTTCGGCCTTGCCCCTTACGTGTAGTGATTTCTCCAGATTCTCTGAACCTTTTGATGATATTACGGACCGTAGATGGTGAAATTCCTAAATTCCTTGCAATAGCTCGTTGAGAAAAGTTGTTCTTGAACTGTTCGACAATTTGCCCACGCATTTGTTCACAGAGTGGTGACCCTCGCCCCATCCTTCTATGTGGATGACTGAGCATGTCAAGGAAGCTGCTTTTATACCCAATCATGGCACCCACCTGTTCCCAATTTGCATGTTCACCTGTGGGATATTCCAAATAAGTGTTTGATGAGCATTCCTCAAATTTCTCTGTCTTCTTTGTCACTTGTGCCAGCTTTTTTGAAACATGTTGCAGGCATCAAATTCCAAATGAGCTAATAATTGCAAAAAATAACAAAGTTTACCAGTTCGAACGTTAAGTATGTGGTCTTTGCAGTGTGTTCAATTGAATATAGGTTGAAAAAGATTTGCAAGTCATTGTATTCTGTTTTTATTTGCGATTTCCACAACGTGCCAACTTTTCTGGTTTTGGGCTTGTATTTTCTTTCTTTTCTTTAGATGTGATGCACATAAAATGAATGGCCTGTCCTACAATGACCTATAACATGTCATTACGACAGTATGGATCAGAAATTCCAATGACTCAGTTTTTCGGAAATACCCACATAGTAGCTTTCTTGATGTGGAAATGCTATTTGTACCTTTTTTTAATCTTTTAAAAAACTGTATTAGTAGTTTTCTCCAAAAAAAAAAAAAAAAGAGAAATAAAACTAATTGAGACTGTACCGGTCTGTCGTGGTGAAGAGAGAGCTGAGTCAAAAGGCAAAGCTCTCAATTTACCGATCGATCTACGTTCCCACCCTCATCTATGGTCATGAGCTTTGGGTTATGACCGAAAGAACAAGATCTCGGATACAAGCGGCTGAAATGAGTTTTCTCCGCAGGGTGGCTGGACTCTCCCTTAGAGATAGGGTGAGAAGCTCAGTCATCCGGGAGGGACTCGGAGTAGAGCCGCTGCTTCTCCACATCGAGAGGAGCCAGTTGAGGTGGCTCGGGCATCTGGTTAGGATGCCTCCTGGACGCCTCCCTGGTGAGGTGTTCCGGGCATGTCCCACCGGGAGGAGACCCAGAGGAAGACCCAGGACACGCTGGAGGGACTATGTTTCTCGGCTGGCCTGGGAACGCCTTGGGATTCCCCCGGAGGAGCTGCTCCAAGTGGCTGGGGAGAGGGAAGTCTGGGCCTCCCTACTTAGGCTGCTACCCCCGCGACCCGACCCCGGATAAGCGGAAGAAGATGGATGGATGGATGGAAAACTAATTGAGAGCTGAGTTTTTGACTGACCATTTCCATTTGTAGTGAATCTGTCATGAATTCCCATAAATGCCTTACTATCACTTTACTGAAATATTGCACATTTTACTATCTTTTTTTCTTCTTTCGGCTTCTCCCTTCATCAGGGGTCGCCACAGTGAACTAAGTCGCACAAAGACTTGGCAATTATTTTTATGCCGGATGCCCTTCCTGACTCAACCACAGACAACTGAGCTACCACAGCCCTCTGTGTGGAGCAGAGAGCTGCTATGGGTGCCTGGGGGAGCAGATGGTGGGGGTTAAGCACCTTGTTCAAGGGTCCAGAGTGGGACAAATGAGGGTGGAGGCAAGTGTGGGTGTTAAACTTAGCCCACCTACATTTTTGATGTTGTGGGTACCGGGAGTTGAACCAGGGATTTTCTGATCACAGACCCACCTTCAACCTCTATGCCACTAATCCCCTTCCAACCACATTTTTAATAATGCTAAATTTTACTTCCCTTAAATTTAGTTGAAGTGGTTGTTTTTACTTGCTCTAATCCTTACAAATGCATTTTTATGTAGTCTTTTTTTATTTTGTTTACCGTATTTTCCGACCGAAAAGTTGCACCGCCCAATATGTCGCTTTGTCCAATTATGTCCAATGAAGTGGGAAAATCCATAAACGTGTCGCACCTCCATATACGTCTCATCTTTTATGCGTCACCGCTGACGCGTCGCCTATGTTACGCGTCACCGCCCTGCTGCATATGGTGGCCACAGGAGCGAGCGAACATGGAAGGACTTTACAAGATTAACACGGTAAAAACAATTTATTTGTTTGTTGAAAATTATAGCAATGTGTCTGAGCTTAACCTTTCCTTAATAAATTCACAAAATGGTCAAATCAGCTGGATTTAAATAAGTAATTTCGCCATGTGCACGCGCGCGGGTGGGATGGCTTCATTTCTTTGAAATTTTGCAAGATAAACACTTAGAATATATATTTCTTAGCTGACATTATACTTTCTTAGCTGACATGACATTATACTTTCTTAGCTGACATTATAGCACAAGTGTTCCTGAGCTTAACCCAGGGTATCCGCGGGGTTGTAAAAGGTAGTAAAAGGTAGTAAATGAAATTAACACAAATTAAGGCCATTAAAAAGTATTAAAAAGTAATAAACGTCATCTGACGAGGTATTAATTTTTTTTAAACCTACACAACTATATTTTTCCCTTTCTGTCGTCTAAAAAAAGGTCTGTGAATTTATTTATCTTTTCTAATTTTATGTTCCAAGTAGGACCTTAGCGAAAACAAAGACGTCATATCGTCAGTCAGTGTGCGCGCGCACCTACAGCTGGCCGAGGCTGATCATGTCTGTAAAAAGAAACAGGAAAGAGGAGTGCGACTTTATCTTTCTTCCTGTTCGGTTCGTCATTTTTAGGGCAGGATAGGTCGGACAAAGAACGGAGCTCAAGCTTCAGTTTAGGAGGTTTATTTCATGCAGTAAATCCATCTGGTACAGGCTCTCTGACCATCCACTCCAACCTTCACTCAGCTGTCTCTTAACTTCTCACAGCTGCGCCAACACCACGCCTTAAATAGTCCCACAGGGATGACGTAAGTGAAGAGCGTTCAGTACCCCACGTGACTAATCTTAACAAAGATGCTGAGAAAGTGGAGAATGTAAATATTTTGTTTGATACTGTTTGTTATTGTTTGTTTTTGACTTGATGGATTTTGACAAAATGAACGCAAGTAGGGGTGTTGAGTGGTACAAATATGCTTTCATTTGTCAAGACATGTTTTATTTTGAAGGGACACGTACTTCCGGTGTGTAATTAAGTTCACGTGAGGATGTGTGTATATAAGGTGACGTGTCAAACAATAAAATACTTGGAAGTCATTCCCTTTGTGATGAACAAACGAGAACGCTGACTCTTGGTCACTTTTATTCCTCCGTGATGACGGTTTGTCTGGATGAATGCACGCTCGGACTCCGACTGAGTGACGCTACCTGCTGACAACATATATATATTTTATCATTCAACTACAGTATATTCATTTTTGCAAAATAAATTATAAATACTGTATATTAAATCAAAAAGGCGTTCAATACAAGATACCTTTTACATGTATGCGTTATCTCAGCTTGAAACTTACACATGATGGTGCGTGGTTCTGTTATAACCCCAAACTTTGCACAGTTGTTCATGGAATTGAGAAAGCCTCCCGGATGGGAGTCGAAACGTTTTCTGTTACAAATAAAGTCCAGTTGATCTTGTATTGAACGCCTTTTTGATTTATCATGTCCTGGACGACTGAGAATCTTCACCAGCATATTGCTTTTCATTTTGGGAAGGATACTGTATATTAAAATTTCATTACCAGTTATGGTAATTTTGTCGCTGTGACACGCCCCTATAAATCCAAGAATTCCCGCAAACGTCATCTGTGACGTAAGGAGATGACACGCTGCTCAGTGCACACCTTGTAAACAACAATGGCGACCAATACAGAACCGGACGAATTTAGCAATCTGAGTGAAAAATAGAGCGATTTTTATTCAGTTTGGGAAGCCAAAGTTATTTCAGGGGGTTAAACAATAAACAGCAGGTTCTAATTTATGTCTGCAGCTGTATTTAATGAAGCCTTACCAACGAGGAAGCAGGTGTCAAGCCGCGACTTGTGAGGACCGAGGAGGACGTGATGGAACCCGTTCTCGTCGTCCACAGAGCACTGATTGGTACTGCTTTAATTAATGTATATATCTAATAATTATTCAACATTACTTATAGTTTAAAAAAGATGAGTCCCTTTGAAGTATCTGTTTTATTTTCTATGTTTATTCTAACATAAGTTATGTGCATGTTTTACTGCACTGAATCATTACATCAAAACTGAAATTTCACTCAAATTCTGTCTAAATAACATCACTACATTTTCATAGCTGGATCATCAGGGTGTGCAGTGGTTTCAGCTGTAATAATCAAAATAAAACAATATTTGATATTCACCCTATTATAAGTTTAATCATATAAATATTTGCTAATTTAAGCTTGTTCTACCTTTTCAGCCACTGTATTATTATTTTTTGCATATTTAGATAATGTTATCAAGTTTTTTGTGGTAATTTCTGCTACTTTGAGCAACCATCCTGCTTATATCCTACATCCTGCTCAGCTGATGTGAGCGCTGTGAAGTTTTGACCTTCTTTGTGGTTCCTGCAGGGACGTGTCCTCGGTCGCGGTGCTGATGAACTATGGCCCCGTTCACACTGCAGGCAAATCTGACCCATATCTGATTTTTTAATGACAGTCTGAACGCACCAAATCCGATTTTTTCAAATGTGACCCAGGCCGTTTCAGTATGTGGTTTTAAATCAGATATATATCTGATGTTTTCAAAGCGACTGCAGTCTGAACGCTCATGTGACTTACATCTGACTTTTTCAGAACACGTGCGGCTCATTTAATTGAGCCCGCGCGTGTTTGTACAGACACAAAGGAGACACGCAGCTCAGAGCGGGGTGGGGGCTAGCGGGGGGAGACCAGCTCTCTGTAGCTAGAGCGGGGTGGGGGCTAGCGGGGGGGACAGCTCTCTGTACTTGCAGCGACGCACACACCACTCGCTTGCTTTCTTCTCAGTTTTTGCCTTTCATTTTTGGATGTTTAGCTCTCCCCGATTGGAGAACAACTTCAAAATTACGAACACACACTGAAAACTGTTGCGCGCGTCCATGTTTACTTCCTCAAAGCGTCAGGACAAAAACAAGCGACCAGCCCCATGAAAACAAGCCCAAACAAGCAACTCGCAGCCTGCATGTCACGTCACGCAGGCTGAGACATGAGCCGCAGCGCGGATCCAAAAGAGAAATGGAGCAGAACACAGCTGAAGCTCAATTTTTAATATTTCATCACATCTACAGCTGCACTGATCAGCGCTCTGTTTTCTTCTGCGCATGCGGGTCACTTCTGCAACGTAGAGCGTTCACACTGGAGTCATGCCAAGTCTGATGCAGGTCACATTTAAAATGTAGTGTGAACGTTCACACCAAAAGATCTGATTTTTTTAAAAATCGGAATTGAGCATTAAGACCTGCAGTGTGAACGTAGCCTATGACCAGAGTCTGAAGAGTGAAGTGGACGCTCGCAGCCAGAGCACGCTGGGAGTGTTTAGAGATGGGAAAAACACTGCAGCTGAGGAGGTGACATGATCACAGACAACATCCATCCATCCATCATGTGTACATCCATCTTTCATTATCACCCACCCATGCATCCATCCATCCACCCATGCATGCTCCATCCATCCCTCCATCATCCATCCACCCATGCATGCTCCATCCATCCACCCACCATCTATTCCAATTTTTATAAAGCTCATTTCAATTCCTATCACTTACTTTTGGTTCTGCTTTTTCAGCTACTTTTCAGCTTTTTGGGGGCCTAGATTTATCTTTTTTAATTTCCTAATGTAAGTGCTCATTTCTGCTTATGTAAACCTAATTCAGAAAATGTGTTCTTTCTGCTTTGTTTTGCTAACTAGTCTTGTTCTTCCATTTAAGCACTTTCCAGTTTAAACTTCCTCAGTCGATCCAGAGGCACCAAAATCTCATCTTTTATCTGGCTGGGAATACAGCGTCATTGCAACCTGTACACAGCCTCCCCCACATTTGTGTTGAGATGAGGGAGTTCCAAGGGCAGGGCAGAAGAACTTGGACTTTTTTTCTTTGCTTAAATTTTTTTTGTTTAAATAATGAAATGAAATCAAATGTATTAGAACATTTATTATCACAAACTACTTTTACTAATACAGTCAACATGACGTCATAATACAATC
>JBBPBX010023815.1:0-10010 GCA_038048925.1 Garcialebias charrua
TGTCAGATCCTTCAGCGACTGGGGGCGTTGGTGTTCCATTTGTTTATTCATTTATTTATTGTAAGCACAGCTTTAAACCCTTTGGTTTAAATGTGCTCCTAAAAAAATCTCCATTTGTAGAGCCGGAAAGTCTTAACACTGCCCTCCCACTACAAGACTAGAAGAATTGGGACATCTTTTACACCTGGTGTAAACACACGGTGTGAGAGTGGTGAAAAGTAAAGACAAAAAGGTAATCTCTAATTATCTTCATCACTTCCATTTGTGTGTCATTGTTTGTGCATTTTAATGTTTCTGTTTTAGTGTGCATGACAACAGATCAGCAGTAAAAGTAGCAGAGTGCTGTTTGTCCTGCTCAACATGTAGGAACAACTGAGCCTCATCCTTGGTCCAAATCAATGTTTGCATATTCACCAATACAATTCCAGTGCCAGCTTGTGATCTGGCATGAAAACTACAATGAATTCAATGAGCACAGACCTACTGGGTAAATGTGTAACTTTTCACAATCAACAGAGGAAAATCTCTAACATACCCAGAGACCATTTCCACATACCGGACCTTAGTTTGGTCTTTCTGCATGCAGTTGTTTGGAGTTCTGCAGAACTAACCTGTTTTGGATTTTCTTTTGTTTATATATGTTTAGCTTATAGATTTATATTTGAATGTTTGCACTTCTTGCCTTTGTTTTGCATTGCTGCCAGTTTCAGTAAATTTCATTAAAGGTGTTTTGTTCCGTTCGACCTCCTACCTTTGCTGTTGTGCATTTGGGGACTTCAACTGTCCTCATGGCATCAGATGCAGCAGAAATGAGCCAACAAACTGAAGTGCTGCCATCTGCTCTGTTTTAACACTGGTTTGAGACAGAAGAAAAAAAAAGGTCCAACACGTCTGTCTGTCGATGATCCAGTTATTAGATATTTGTGAGTAAAGTATGTGAACCTGGAGGTTATGCACCATAACCAATGTTCCCTGAAGGAAGGGAACAAGGTGCAACATATGACATATGGTAATTGCACCCCCGCGCGGTTCACCTGAAGTAATGCAATCGCGCCCCTTTAAGGCAAGTGAGCGTCAACGTCACCAGGGGGCCCCGCCCCCTGGTATAAGAGATGGTGACGCATCACGTTCGGTCTCAACAAGCACTTCACCGAGCTTGGGCATTGGAGGGGCAAACATGTGTTGCACCTTGTTCCCTTCCTTTAGGGAACATTGGTTATGGTGCATAACCTCCAGTTCCCTTATCAGTCAGTTCACTGCGGTGCAACATATGACATATGGGAATGGTAAATGGAGCTTATTTATATAGCACTTTCCAGCCCCCTATGAGGGGCCCAAAGCGCTTTCCAATACCAACCATCCACCCATTCATACACACATTCATACACCGGTAGTGACAGACTGCCATGCAAGGCGCCATCCAGTCCTACCGGGAGCAACTCGGGGTTAAGTGTCTTGCCCAGGGACACAACGACACATGGTGTGGGGAACCGGGATTCGAACCTCCAACCTTCTGATCGAGGGACGACTGCCATTACCACTACGCCACGGCCGGAACATACTACACGCCTTGGAAATGCATGCTTTTGCGAACTTTAGCCTCAATCAGTCAGGCATGAACACGTTTACGTCTCCTTGGTGGAGAGCACAGCTTGAGTGACGTCACTAGTTGTAACATCCAGGCTGTAGTGTTTAATAAACATGTTTGGAGATGTCCAGTTAGCAGCTGCACAGATTTCTGCTACTGAAACACCTTTAAATAAGGCCCAAGATGTGGCTAGGCCTCGAGTTCAGTGAGCATGTACCCCACTGGGTACCTGCTGGCCTTTGCTGCTGTATGCTCTAGAAATGGCCTCTGATACCCAGTGGGAGAGGCGCTGCTTTGACAGAGCTCTGCCTGCTACCGGTTTAGCAAAGCATATGAACAGCTGGTTTGTTTTGCGCCAACTGCTGGTTCTCTCTATATAAGTGCTCAGGGCCCGTACAGGGCAGAGCGCCTTTAAACACCTCTGTTCTGCACTCAGGACAGGAGGAGGAGGAAAAGCAGACAGTTAAAAGCCCAGACTTTTGTAATTTAAAGTTGGTACTTTTGGCACATATGCGGGGTTTGGACGCAGGATGACCTTTGACCCATCCTGAACAAACTGGGTGCAAAGGTGATGGACTGACAGTGGGTGTAGGTCACCCACATGCTTAGCCGAGCACAGAGCTAAGAGCAATGTGGTCTTGTAGGACAGCATGTCAATCTTAATACACAATCACAGAGGGCGTCCAGCACGAGTGATAGGTCCCACTGTGGGGCTGAAACCCTGCTTGGAGGCCTTTTTCTTAGCATGCCCTTCATGAACCGAAGCATGAGAGGGTGGGCACCGGGTGATCTGCCTCCCCATCCTGGCATGCTGAAACAGTGGATAAAAAGACCTTAATAGTGGAAAAGGAGCGGCCCTTTTCCAGCAGGTCTTGCAGGAAGGTGAGAAGCTGGGCTAAATTACAGGAATATGGAGTAATATTCCTTTCTAGGCACCAGATATCAAAAACACGCCATTTTGATGTATAGAGTGTTTGTGTTGACTCTGCACGAGCACCCTGTATTGTGTTTATCAAGTTACTGGGTAGGCCAGAGGCTAGCAACCAGTCCCTCTCAGGGCCAGGCCCGAAGTACCCAGAGGTCTGGGCGAGGGTGCCACACCTGCCCGTGGGCCTGCGTCAGGAGGTCCCTGTTTGCAGGTAGCTCCCATGGTGTTCCTGCTAAAAGTGAAATCACTTCTGCAAACCAAGCCTTCTTTGGCCACCTTGGGGCCAGCAGAATCAGTGAGAGGCCCCTCCTGCGTACACGCTCCAGTGTCGCTTGAATTAAAGTGACAGGTGGGAACGCGTAATACAGCTTCGACGCTGGCCAATCGTGCGCTAATGCGTCGAGCCCTAGGGGTGCGCATGTGTCCCATATTGAATGGAACATTGCAAGGTGGGCGTTGTCCCTACATGCGAAGAGATCTGCATCTGCTTTCCCGTATCGTGCCCACAACTGGTTCATAATGCGTGGGTGAAGACGCCATTCTGCTGAGAGGGGCACTTCTCTTGAGAGAGCATCTGCCCCGTAGTTCAGCTCCCCCGGCAGGTGTGTTTCTTTGAACGACAGCACTCGTGAACTGCACCATTTGAGAAGCTTCTGGGTCAGCAGCAGGAAGGGGGGATCATGTCCCCCCCTCCTTGTTGACGTGCGCGATCACGCACTTGTTGTCCGATCTTATAATAATAATAATAATGATAATACATTTTATTTGTAGGCGCCTTTCTTGGCACTCAAGGTCACCTTACATCGACAATCATAAAAACAGACACAATATTATATACACAGTAAAAACAAGTAAAATAAAAATAAGACAATGCAGTTGCAAACAGGTGAGTTTTGAGTTTGATTTTGAAATGTGGCAAAGAGTTTGGGTCGCAAATATCAGGTGGAAGTGAGTTCCAGAGCTGGGGAGCAGAGCAGCTGAATGCTCTGCTCCCCATAGTAACAAGACGGGCAAGGAGGACAATGAGCTGAATAGAAGAAGAGGATCTGAGGGTACGAGCAGGTGTAGCAATGGGAACAATAGCCGTGTTTCCATCAAGGTTTCTAGGTGCGCATTTTGAAGTATCGCAGCAGAAAAGCTTAATGGAAACGGCAAAATCCGTATTTACTTTCTCAAGTTCGCCAAAAAGTTTATACGCTCGCTTGAGGTGGTTTTTGGGATCTGCGAAAATGAGCAGATGCGCAAAACGACAGATGGAAACACATTTGCCGACTCGTGCTGCCGTAGCGAACATTCACGTCACGTGACTGATCAGCTGTTTCCGCTCCGGACAACATGTAACATCGCTAAAACTAGTTGGCATGACAGAATAAATACAACTCGCCCGATAGCAACACGTACCTGAAATATTCTCTCCATTTTGATGAGATGTGTGGCCGGGTTCTGTTTTCAACCGCTACTTCCTGTTTACTGTAGACATGCGCAGTGCTGACGTCTGACGTAATGACGCTGACGTCTGACGTAATGACGCTGTGCGCTGCTTGGAAGAAGCACTTCAAGCCAGTATGGAAACACTTCTGATCTGCATTAATTTGTATTTACATATTTGCGAGGTAGCTCAAAATTCGAAATGAAAATGGATGGAAACACAGCTAATGTCTGAAAGTTATGGAGGAGCGAGGTTATGGACAGCTTTGAACGTAAAGAGGAGTATTTTGTAATTGATGCGATATGGGATGGGAAGCCAATGAAGCTGTTGTAAAACAGGTGTGATGTGATGGATTGAGAGGGTTCGTGTAATGATATGGGCAGCTGAATTTTGGACCAGTTGTAATTTATGGAGGGTTTTCTGAGGTATGCCAAAAAGAAGATAATAGCAATAATCTAAACGAGAGGTGACCAAACTGTGGACCAGAACAGCAGTGGAGTGAGGAGTGAGGGAAGGACGGAGACGATTAATGTTTCGAAGATGAAAGTAGGCTGACCGAGTGATATTATTGACATGGGAGGAGAAGGAGAGGGTGCTATCAAGGATGACACCCAGACTCTAAACCTGATGGGAGGGAAAGATGGAAGCGTTATCAACCGGAATGGAAAAGCTATGAAGTTTATTTAGTATTGATTTTGTGCCAATTAAAAGAAGTTCTGTTTTATTGCAATTTAGTTTAAGAAAGTTTAAATTGAACCAGTGTTTTATTTCTAGTAGACAATCAGTAAGTGACGAAGGTGGAAGTGTAGCATTAGGTATGGTTGAGAGATAAAGTTGGGTTTCATCCGCGTAGCAGTGAAACTGAATATGATGTTTGCGAAAAATGAAACCAAGGTGGAGAAGATAAATGATAAACAACAAGGGTCCCAGGACAGAGCCCTGTGGAACACCTGAGGTAACAGAAACAGGATGAGACATGGAGGATTTTAACTGAACAAACTGAGTGCGGTCTGAAAGGTATGAATAGAACCAGTTGAGAGGTGTATCTACAATGCCAAGGGAGGAAAGTCTGTCCAGAAGAATTTTGTGTGAAATTGTGTCAAAGGCTGCAGTCAGATCAAGCAGAAGGAGTATGGATAATAAACCAGAGTCAGCAGCAAGGAGAAGGTCATTGGGGATTTTAACGAGTGCTGTTTCAGTACTGCGGAACGGATGGAAACCAGATTGAAATTGTTCATATGAATTATTGCAAGACAGATGAGCATGAAGTGGAGCAGCTACTGTTTTTTCAAGAATTTTTGAGATGAAAGGAAGATTCGAAATGGGGCAAAAATTATTGAGATTATTGGGATCTAAACCAGGTTTTTTGAGTATTGGAGTTACAGCAGCTGTTTTGAGAGCAAGGGGAACAACACCAGTGGTAAGGGAAGAATGTATAATATCTGTGATGAAAGGGGACAGAGATGGAAGAGTAGCTTTAACAAGAGCAGTAGGGAGGGGATCTAATTGACAGGTTGAAGATTTTGATTTTTGAATTAGTTTGGAGATGCCATTGATTGAGGGGAGAGTAAATACAGAAAGTGAATTATGGGCAGCTGGAACTGGAACAGATGCCATTAAAGTCACAGTGGGTAACAATTGTTGGTGGATCTGTTATTTTTGAAGAAAAAATGATACCAAAATGTAACAAAAATCAGAGGAATACAAATGAGTAGGAAGTGAATCAGGCGGTTTTGTAATATTTGTAAGTAGGGAGAAGAGGGCCTTGGAATTACCCTCATTTGAACTGATTAAACTGGAATAGTAAATGGATTTGGCTGTAGAAATGGATTCTTTGTAGAGAAGAATGTGATTTGAATACATGTCTTTGTGCACCGTGAGACCAGTTTTCCTATAAAGTCTTTCAAGTTGACGTCCTTTTGCTTTTAACTGTCTAAGGGTGGAAGTAAACCAAGGTGCAGTATGAGTGAATGAAACAGATCTGGTTTTAAGTGGAGCAAGGTTGTTTAAAAGGTTCTGAAGGCATTTGTTATAGTGTGAGAGCAGCTCATCGGGGGTGGAAGACTGGTCAGCACTCGGAAGATTACTGATACCAGATGATAAGTTATCCAAGTTAATGTCCTTAATTTTATGAAAAGTTATAGTACATGGGGGGTTAGATTTAGAAAGAGAAATATTAACTCCAAATTATAAAAACATGTGACCTGAAAAAGGTAAGGAAACGGCTTTACAGTCAACAGGTTTAACACCAGAGCAGCAGATTAAATCCAGAATATGTCCTTTAATATGTGTGAGGAAGTTAATATATTGCTGTAGTCCAAAACTGTCCAAGCAGGATATAAAGTCTTTGGTAAGAGGATTATTATCATTATCAAAATGAATATTAAAATTGCCCTAAAGTATTGTATTTGGTGAAACTGTGGAGAGATGCATCAGAAATTCTGCAAGTTCAGTCATAAAATCTTTGTTATGTTTTAGGGGTCGATACAAGACAGCAATAATAGTGGGAGTTGGTCCAGAGAGCTGACATACAGTTGCTTCAAATGACTGACAGACAGGAACAGTTACAGACGCTACCCTCCACTTCTCGCCGTAGATTATCGCAAGACCTCCTCCACTTCCAGATTCACGAGGTAGCGCGGTGTAAACAGAGTAGCATCATTGAGTGAAGTAAAGTCGTTAGGCTGTTGCCACGTTTCAGTGAGACATAGAAAGTCCAACTCACGGTCAGAGATGATATCCTGCACGAGACTTTCCTTACTCGTAAGCGAGCGTATGTTGAAGAGACCGAAGTTGATGGTTTTATTGTGGTTGATGGCGGCATTAGCTGACCGAGCTAAGCGGGCCAACACACTGTGATCAGCGCGGCGGCCAGTGCTCCTCGGTGGACGACGAACAGTTGACCAGATGGATCCAAAGGAGTTGGGTCCGTCACAGCAGAAGATCCGGCGAGAGCCTCGGTGAGTGTATTTTTGACGGGGCTGGTAGAAGATGTCTCGGTGTAGGAACAGAGCTGGTGGTGGTGGCCCATGTAGATGTAAACGGAGCTTATAAAGCTCAGTGGCAGAGTACTGAAGTATTGCTGTCATTGGGTGATGGACCAAAAACAGGACAATCCAGGCTAGTACAATCCACACATAGTAGGCCCAAATAGTTGCCGGGGACATGTCAGCAGGTCGGCTGATTGTCTTCGTTCAGACAAAACAGAGGCAGCTATTGAATCAGAAGTCAAACTTAACCAGCGAGCAGCTCATAGATAACAAGAGCAATGTCTTCAGATGATAAAATTACTAAAAAATTATTAAAAAATACTAAAAACCGAAAAGAAGTCAAAGTCGAAGTCGGGGAGCAGCGGCTGCAAGACGTGCCAGCGTTCACTCTCACCATCAAAACATGTTGACGAGTGATCAGACCCCTCCTGTGAACATTTAAAAAATACTTTGAGAAAAATACCATATTTAGCTACATGTGCAGCTATGACCCATATCTTACCACTATTGGCAGCTTTAATTCCACTTTAGTTTCTATTAAGATTGTGACATGCAGAAACCCTACAGATTCATGGTAATTCCCACTAAGCGAGTCATCCTCCTCCATCTCACTCTGTGTTCTGCATCCTTCATCCTTATTCCAACTACTTCCATGTCCTCTCTAACTGCATATATCTCCTCTTTGGCCGTCCTCTTTTTCTTTTTCCTGGCAGCTGCATTTCCAACATCCTTCTACCAACATATCCACTGGATATGTTGCTGAAATGTTTTGTAATGCACATGTCAGAACGTTTCATGCACTCATGAGAAATGTGATGTACACGTTTATGCGTCATTTGTGCAGCTCCATTTTCACATCCCTCTGTCAGTACGCTAAGATATCAGTCGGCTCTGTGGAATCATTGGTATGCAAGTCTTTCATAAGATTTTATTTTTATTATTATTATTATTATCATTTTAATTCTTTCTGTATGTGTTGTTGTGTTATGTTTTTTGTGGACCACGAGTCTGTTGAATAAAGTTGATGATGATGATGATATGTCCTCTGGACATGTCCAAACCATCTCAGCCTGACCTCTCTAACTTTATATCCCAATTGTTCAACCTGTGCTGTACCTCTGATGATCTCATTCCTAATCTTATCTATTCTTGACACTCATAAGGAGAACCTTAACATCTTAATTTCTGCCACTTCCAGATCTGTTTCCTCTCTTTTTGTCAATGTCTCTGTCTCCAGACCATACAACATAGATGGTCTCACCACTGTCTTGTAAATGTTTCCTTTGACCTTTAATGCCACCTTTTTGTTACTAATCACTCCTGAAACTTTTCTCCATCCACTCCATCCTGCTTGGACTCTTTTTTTAACTTATTTACCACATTCTCCATTTTCCTGGACAGTGGACCTGAAGTACTTGAAGTCCTGCACCTTTGTGACCTCTGCTCTTTGTAGCCTCACTGTTCCACATGTCTCCCTCTCATTCACACACATGCACTCTGTCCTACCATGGCTGACTTTCATCCCTCTTCTTTCAAGTGCAACCTCTCCAAGTTCAGTTCCATGAGACGGATTTCCATTTTACCAAGTTATACCAATTTATCGTAAATACAGGATGTGTTAACGCTGGTAAAAATCACCTGAACATCGGTAGGAGAGGTAAAATCAGTCAGATAAATATTTTAAATGAGCAAAATCCCAGACTTGCTGGTGGTGCTGTGAATAGACATTGCAAAATGAAGCATATTGTTTTTTTTTCCTTTGGTTCTATTCATATTTGTACCAAGTTTGTTGGCGACACTACTGGAAGAACAAAAGTCCTTTGTGGCAGGAAGTGCACTTTGATAGTGTCTTTGAGATAGCCAATAAGATGTGTCTGTTGGTCTCATCTCCACACCTCCTTCTCTTATTTAAGTACGTGGCGTCTCAGAGAAGACAGTTTCAGCATGACCCTGTTATGGATTTCACTGCTTCTTCTTCAGCAAGGATGTAAGTACTACTGATGTGAATGGATATTATGGATATGTACTCAGTTAAGTAACTGTTTATTTCATCTTTTGTTGTTTTTGCTGTTCACATTGTCACCATTATCTTTATCATACAGATTCTTTGGTTCCAGTGGTCACAGTTAAAGTTGGTGAACCTGTGACTTTGACATGTGTTTTTGCAAAAACACTTACAAGCGCCACATGGCTTCACTGGTATAAGCAGACAGCTGGGAATACTTTGAAAGTGATTTTGATGCAGCGAGAAAACATACCACTCAAATATGGACCAGGCTTTTCTGACAAAACAATGAGCTCATCACATACTGACAAAATAAGCAATTTGACCATTCTCAGAACAACTGAGGAAGATGAAGGATTCTATCACTGTGCACTTATGGACTGGACTGAATCTACTTGGAATGGAACTTATTTATCAATAAAAGGTAAGGATACAATATTCCAGTATTTTGGATTCTCTAATAACACAAAAGACCATTTATAACACCCTAACTGAGGGCAACTGGAGTCCCTTTAAAAAAAAAAAACATTTTCAACCTCAGATGAACTTATGGTGCAGAGAGCAGCACCGTGTCTAAATGTTGCTGCTTCACATCTGATCCTTTTGAAATTCATGAGCTTTATTTGTAACTAATTATTTCCCTTTAATGTGTTCTGCTAATGTCCACAACTTATAAGACTAATGCAGAGAAGAATGCATAATAAAATGATACAGATTTTTTCATCCCAGATTGTGACCCCATCAACATAAATTTGATTTCACTTTTTTTAGCAGTTTTATTGTGGAGACTTCACATTTTTTTGGTCTTAGTATGTTTTTTCTCAGAAAAATATAAAAAAGTGCATGTTTTATTCTACCACACAATGGGGAATTCAACTGTTCTCCGCATATAAAACAGTACAGTAAACAAATTTTGCACAGTTTTAGTACGTGAAAAATATCTGTAGAAACTGTTTACCTTCAGTGTTTAAAATATTAATGCTTTCAGTCCATTAGTTTAAAGAACTTAATTAATCTGAAAGCTTGAAACCATTTAACTAAAGTTAAAAGGCTTTGGCAACAGATCACAT
>JBBPBX010023815.1:18482-40213 GCA_038048925.1 Garcialebias charrua
AGATCATAGCTTTAAGGTAAAAAAAAACTATCTAAAACATAAATATGTAAAAATTATGTTTAAAACAAACGCATTGTGGTGACATTTCAGGCTTTAACATTTTTGTTTTTGTTTTTAGCATACTATGTACATAAAAAACTATTTCATCTCTATTATGACAAATAAAACCCATTTTACTTTTAAATAAAGTTTTGGTTTAAAATATTTGCTTTTAAAAAGCATCAAATAAACTAGTTTTATTGTATTTTTTAATTCATTAGTATTTTTAATAATAAACGCCTAAAACTAATACAGTAATCCCAAAACAAACAGGATGAATCTGAACATTCATCATTTGACCAGGAGATGGCGCCAAAATACTTTTATTATTGTGCTAAACTAGGATTAAATAATTCTCAATGCTTTTTATTCTATACTTTTGCCCTTTTCTTAAATAAAGGTATAAACAAAAATCCTATATTTTTCTGTTTACTCATTCATTGAAAACCAAAGGAGCTTTTTTTTACTGTTGTAAAATAAAATATATCAAGAATAAAGGAGAAAAAAATATCTATAATACTTTTAAATCCAAATCCACAATACAGATATTAATTCGCTCGGATCAAATGACCAAGCTCCATATACAGTACTCTCTTTGTATCGCTGCATCATAATGAGAGTTTTATGGTGCCAGGCATCGACGGTAACAAACGGACAGGTGTCTTTAGATCACCGTAACCATAGTGAGCCTGAAGGAACCTGGTCGAGGTAAATCATTCCACCAAACAACTGTTAACGTGTTGTCTTCCAAAGTAAAAGTCAAGCCACTGACTCCTGCCTCAAAATCCATGTACATTGTCCAGCATTCGTTTTACTTTGAAAGCCACATACCGGAAGCTCTGATACTACTCAAGCTAGCTTGATAGCTTCGTCGTCATCGAAGCGGTTAATGTTTCCCAAACGACAGAAACTTCATCGAAACCTTTTTTTACTTTTCTTTTAAGAATCTTGGACTAGTTTCCGTAACTTCCGCCGCGCTATGTGAAAACTACATTTGGAAGCGTCACGGCGCGGTTCGGGACACAAACTTTGGACCTGCGGAGAGTTTTTAGCTTCAACGATGCATATGCTGGCGTCAAACGGATCCATCATGGACTTGGACTCGGACTGGGTGAAGATTAAAGCGCACTACAGCGGGTAGGTGATGGCATGTAGCCGGGGAAAGAGAGCGTTTACCAGGCTGGAGGGAGGGAGGGACACCTGTGGAATGGAGCCGTACAAGATGGTGTTGTGGGTCATTTTGTACCCCGAGTCATCTGGGCTCAGTGCTCCACCTGCAGCACAGAAGTTTTACAGTTTGAGTTTGGTTTAGTTTTTAAAATATAAGCCAGTGACTCTCTCTTGTTCCATTTTTGTTGTGAGATCATGGACTCCTATTTAACCTAAGGCCAGTAGGAGGGTTAAAGGTCAGGGAACCGCAGGCCCTGAGGTCAGAGGTCTTTAAAGGCCTCAGAGGTCATTTTGACCCAAGGGCAGCAGGAGGCAAACCATGCTGGGAGATTAAAAAACGAAACTGGAGAAATTAGTCTGAGCAATGAGTTCTGAGTGACTTTGCTAAAGTTTGTTGAAAAATAAACTGCAAGTTAAAAACAAACTGAGAAAAACAGCTAAACTTGAGCTAAAACTAAAAACAGCTAAACTGTAACAAAAACTAAAAACAGCTAAACTGTAACTAAAACTAAAAACAGCTAAACTTAAACTAAAATCAGCTAAACTTGAGCTAAAATCAGCTAAACTTGAGCTAAAACTAAAAACAGCTAAACTTGAGCTAAAACTAAAAACAGCTAAACTTGAACTAAAACTAAAAACAGCTAAACTTGAACTAAAACTAAAAACAGCTAAACTTGAACTAAAACTAAAAACACCTAAACTTGAACTAAAACTAAAAACAGCTAAACTGTAACTAAAAGCTATCCATCCATCCATCATCTTTACCTTCCACTTCCTCCTTTTTGGGTTGCGGGGTCACTGATGCCCATATCCAGCAGTTATTGTGCAAGAGGCAGGGGACACCCTGGACAGGTCTCCAGTCCATCACAGGGACACCTGGATACAAACAAGACAAACAACCATTCATTCTCTCACCTAGGGATGATTTAGTTACCAATCAGTCTAACATGCATGTTTTTGGTCTGTGGGAGGAAACCAGGGTAACTGGAGAAAACCCATGCATGCACGGAGAGAACATGCAAACTCCACCCAGAAGAGTCCCCGAGCCAGGATTTGAACCTGCGACCTCTCTGAGAGGAGCGAGCTCTACCAACTGAGCCGTTGTGCTACCCTGAAAACTAAAAGCAGCTAAACAAATATAATAAGAGCGCCTGTAACCAAAGATAAATAAGCAAAACTGTAGATAAAAAGTTTTACAAGCAAGTAGGTAAAAACAAGTTATCAAAAACTTTAGCTAAAAGGTGCAACAAGTGAAACGGTAGCTAAAGGTAAAATTAACAAAAGCGTAGCTAAAAGGGAAAAAGCTATTGTAGCTGAAAAGTAAAGATAGTCCAAACTGTTGCCAAATGTTTAAAGCAGTTACATTAGCTAAAGGTCAAATAAACAAAACAGTAGCTAAAAGATACATTTAGCAAAACTCTAGCCAAAATCCAAAAAGTTAAGTCAGGTCCTCTGGACAGTTTCTTCTTGTGGAAACATTTCGTCTTTCATCCAAAAGACTTCATCAGTCAGAGTCGGACCAATGAAGTCTTTTGGATGAAGGACGAAACGTTTCCACAAAAAAAAAAGTCCAGAGTTAAATCAAACTTTGTTGGATTTTTTTACCTGGATTATTGAGCATGAACTTTGATGTAGCCAAAATGTTTCATAAACAAGAGAGACAGTAGCTAAAAGATAACATAGGAAAAACTATAGCTAAAAGGTCAAATGAGCTAAAAGAGGTAAAGTTAAACAGTAGCTAAATGTAAAAATGAACAAAACCATGACTAAAAGTTTAAAGGTGTAACTGTAGTCAAAAGGTAAAATTAAAACCGTAGCAAAAAGGTTCAAAAAGCAAAACTGTAGCTTAAAGCTAAAATAAGCTTAACTGGTTGTAAAAGCTAAAATAATTGCCAGAAGGAGAAGTTTTATTCCTCTGAGGAGAGTTTGGACAGATTGTAGGAAGTTCTGATGCTGAATCTTCTGTCCCTCCATGTGTTGTTGCTGAGTCAGCATTTGTTGTTGTTGTTGTTGTTGTTGTTGTTGTTGTTGTTGTTGTTGTTGTTGTTGTTGTTGTTGTTGTTGTTGTTGTTGTTGTGTTTTGTGTGACTGTTCATGAATAGGCCTGTCACGATGGCAATATTTTCTGGGCGATTAATTGTCTCAGAAATTATTGCGATAAACGATAATATTCCCCTGATGCATGCTCAATAATCCAGGTTGAAAAAATCTAAAAAAGTCAAGTCTGATCCTGTGGACATAAAAAAAATAAAAAAAGTAGAAACGTTTCGTCTTTCGTCCGAAAGACTTCCTCAGTCTGAGGAGCTGTATTCAGCTCAGTCTTACAGATAAATTCAAGTTTTTCATGGTAATTGCTGCTACTTTCAGCTTGTTTTCCTTTAAGCGTTTTTCTGTTTAAGCTTTTCTGATATTTCAGCTACTCACTGTTTAATGCTAACTTTAGCTTTTTCAGCTAATTCCACATTTTTAGCTCTTCAGGTCTTTCCACTTGCTTCTGTTAGTTTAAGCTTCTTTCTGCCTTTTCTGCAAATTTTCAGCCTTTTTAGCTAATTTCCTGATTCTCGTGCTCATTTCTGCTTGTTTAAACCTAACTCAGCAAATATGTGTTCTGTTTTCTTCTGCTAATTTAGGCTTGTTCTTCTATTTCAGCTACATTTCAGCATGTTTTAACTAATTTCAGCTGTTATTCTGCAATAAGTACCGGTACTGCATTTTCACAGGAAATCCAATTTCTCTAGTTGTGTTTATGTTCAGTGGAGAAAATGAGCAATAACAAGCCTTTTGTGTAAGTGATTTGAGGCTAGAAGGATGTGACACAGCGTGACTAACATTCATGTTGGACCAACTGCGGCTGGACCAGAACAATCTGCCAAAAGTTCTGGACAGTTTCTGCCCTGAAGGAGCAGCTCAGCGATTGTGGGCTTATTCAGAACTCAGCAGCTGATCAGACACGCTTTTTGGTGTGAACTTTAAAAGGTGTGTGTGTGTGTGTGTGGGAGCTGGAGGTGATGTCGCCGGATCAGTCTTAAATTAATCCTTCTGGTTTCCAAATAATCCACACGGACCTCCCACATGTTTGATTCATGATTTTACGGCTCATTTCATCTCACCATCAAGAAAAAAACAAAGTTTGAGCGAATCAGCGAGTTTAACTCCTGGATTTAATTTCAGTACGTCGTCACCAAAAGACGAAAGAAGAAGAAGAAAAAGAAGTCACTAAACTAAACGTTAACTCCGAACTATATTTGACTTCTTTATGATTGTGGTAAACTGATGAAACAACAGTTGGGAGTGAATTAAAACCTCAAATTCTGATATTTCTAAAGGATTCCTTGAAGAGTGTTTCATTTTATTTTATTTTTTATTTTTTGGAAAATGTATTCATTTCATTTAAAAACACGACAATTATACATACAATACAATAAAAACATGTAAATAAAATAAAATGAAAGGTGGCAGAAGAAGAACTAGTCTTATGAAAACTGCCCCTTTTTACTTAATTCTAATGTAAATCAAATTATATATAAAAATGTAATTCACAAAGACTAACAATCTAGCTAAATTAAAACTATAAAAACTCAAACATCTTAATCAAATCAGACAACAAATTAAGTAGATATATATATTAACGATTTCCATATTTTTCCAAGAAACTCATTTCTTCACAGCCACCGAAAAGCAAAGAGCTGGGCGATGATGTTTTTTAATGAAACCTTCTGAAACTAATATCACATATTCAACTGACAAACTTATGGAACCAACCTGATTTGACATGGCCGCCACAAGTGACTATAAGCTTTAACGTGGTAGTAGCAGAGAGTCGCCTCAACACGTACCCCGGGTGCTATTTGTTGCGTGAAATCTATGCTAACCCAATTCAAAATGGCTCCCACAGCTAATTGACCTTAGTTTATTCAGTTTTACAGAAACGGATGTGGTAGTTGCTGAGCGTCGTTTTCAACATGTGATCCGAGCGTGTCTTCTCGTTATCTATTGCACATTTTCAAGCTTTGACCCAAACAACTTCCAGCTTCTCAACGTTTGATGAGCTCAGTCTTAAACTCTGGCATGAACGCCGGCGGGTGATATGCATTCCTTCAAGGAGAACCGTTGGAGTCAAAGCAGCAAATGTTGCCTGATTACCGGCTGGATGACACGTGTTGAGATCATACATCGGAGCAGTTAGTCAGTTTTACTGTTTGTGTCAGAGCTGGTAGTCACAGGATCGAGTGTCCTCTTGAGGAGAACACAAAGAGTTACAGTGTTGCTCTTCGGGGGAAGCGGGACACTTCGTTCTGACGGAGGCGTCATCATTTCAGTGATCCTGGCAGTTATTGCCAGCATCTGTTCCTGACGAAGAACAACACGTAAACAGACCAGTGGACGTGATTTGTGTTGTTGGTTTGATAAAACATGATCACCTCAAAATCTGAGGTGACCAAAGATCCAGGAGCTCTGCTGGGATCAGTCTTGATTTAAACGCTTTAACTTTTATTTACCTCAGTGATTGTTGCACATACAAAACTGGAACAGAACCAAATGACTTCATTCTTCTTCTTTCAGCTTTTTGCTCTTCAGGGGGTCTCTACAGCAAGACCTCCTCCATCTCACTCTGTCCTCTGCATCCTCTGTCCTCACTCCAACTACCTCCATGTCCTCTCTAACTGCATCCATATGTCTCCTCTTTGCCTTTTTCCTGGCAGCTGCATTTCTAACATCCTTCTACCAATATACCCACTGTCCCTCCTCTGGACATGTCCAAACCACTGTCCCTCCTCTGGACATGTCCAAACCACTGTCCCTCCTCTGGACATGTCCAAACCACTGTCCCTCCTCTGGACATGTCCAAACCACTGTCCCTCCTCTGGACATGTCCAAACCATCTCAGTGTGTCCTCTCTAACTTTATCTCCCAGTTGTTCAACATGTGCTGTACCTCTGATGATCTCATTCCTGATCTTATCCATCCTTGTCACTCCTAAGGAGAACCTCAACATCTTCATTTCTGCCACTTCCAGTTCTGTCTCCTGTCTTTTTGTCCATGTCTCTGTCTCCAGACCATACAACATAGCTGGTCTCACCTTTGACCTTTGCTGACACCTTTTTGTCACAAATCACTCCTGAAACTTTTCTCCATCCACTCCATCCTGCCTGGACTCTCTTTTTCACCTCTTTACCACATTCCCCATTTTCCTGGACAGTGGACCCCAAGTACTTGAAGTCCTGCACCTTTGTGACCTCTGCTCCTTGTAGCCTCACTGTTCCACCTCCTCCCTCTCATTCATGATATGCATAATCGTAAGTCCGGGACCTCGTAAGTAAGAGTGCTCATAAGTCGGGGACTACCTGTACTCTGTCTTACTACGGCTGACTTTCATTCCTCTTCTTTCAAGTGCATACCTCCACCTCTCCAAGTTCTCTTCCACCTGTTCCCTGTTCTCACCACAGATCATAATATCATCTGCAAACATCATAGTCCATGGGGATTCCTGACTGACCTCATCTGTTAGTCAGTCCATCCAGTGGTGTAGTCTACATTTTTGTAGTGGGCATACCGTGCTTAGAAACCAAAGTACACTGGTTAGTAAAGTGTAACCGTCAATTTATTTTGATTTTAAGCATATTGAACAGTTCCAAATTTCTCTGATGCTTATATTTGAATAAATGAACAACAAACTTTGTACAACAGCTGGCTTTGTATTAAAAACATGTTATATAATTTATAAAACAGTATCAAAGAAAAGCACTGCACACCAATAGATTGTTACAGAAGTGTAACGTATCAATGACATGTACCTAATGGTATGTCATGTACCATTGGGCACTTTTAAGTGGGTATACTGAATTTCTTAAGTTTTTCTAGTGGGTGTACTCCGTATACCCGAGTATCACGTAGACTACACCACTGAGTCCATCACCAGAGCAAACAAGAAGGGGCTCAGAGCCGATCCTTGAAGCACTCCCACCTCCACCTTGAAGCTATCTGTCATCCCTAATTAATGACTTAACCTAATGACTTTATTAAGAACAGTGAAAAAGTCTATAAAATATATCTGTTTAATTACTTCCAGATGTAGTTCATATGGTTCAGATGTAGTTCCTATGGTCCAGAGGTAGTTCCTTTGGTCCAGATGTAGTTCCTATGGTCCAGATGTAGTTCCTATGGTCCAGATGTAGTTCATATGGTCCAGATGTAGTTCATATGGTCCAGATGTAGTTCATATGGTCCAGATGTAGTTCATATGGTCCAGATGTAGTTCATATGGTCCAGATGTAGTTCATATGGTCCAGATGTAGTTCATATGGTCCAGATGTAGTTCATATGGTCCAGATGTAGTTCATATGGTCCAGATGTAGTTCCTATGGTCCAGATGTAGTTCTATGGTCCAGATGTAGTTCCTATGGTCCAGATGTAGTTCCTATGGTCCAGATGTAGTTCCTATGGTCCAGATGTAGTTCCTATGGTCCAGATGTAGTTCCTATGGTCCAGATGTAGTTCCTATGGTCCAGATGTAGTTCATATGGTCCAGATGTAGTTCCTATGGTCCAGATGTAGTTCATATGGTCCAGATGTAGTTCCTATGGTCCAGATGTAGTTCATATGGTCCAGATGTAGTTCATATGGTCCAGATGTAGTTCCTATGGTCCAGATGTAGTTCCTATGGTCCAGATGTAGTTCCTATGGTCCAGATGTAGTTCATATGGTCCAGATGTAGTTCATATGGTCCAGATGTAGTTCCTATGGTCCAGATGTAGTTCATATGGTCCAGATGTAGTTCCTATGGTCCAGATGTAGTTCCTATGGTCCAGATGTAGTTCCTATGGTCCAGATGTAGTTCATATGGTCCAGATGTAGTTCCTATGGTCCAGATGTAGTTCCTATGGTCCAGATGTAGTTCCTATGGTCCAGATGTAGTTCCTATGGTCCAGATGTAGTTCCTATGGTCCAGATGTAGTTCCTATGGTCCAGATGTAGTTCATATGGTCCAGATGTAGTTCATATGGTCCAGATGTAGTTCCTATGGTCCAGATGTAGTTCCTATGGTCCAGATGTAGTTCCTATGGTCCAGATGTAGTTCCTATGGTCCAGATGTAGTTCATATGGTCCAGATGTAGTTCATATGGTCCAGATGTAGTTCATATGGTCCAGATGTAGTTCATATGGTCCAGATGTAGTTCATATGGTCCAGATGTAGTTCATATGGTCCAGATGTAGTTCATATGGTCCAGATGTAGTTCCTATGGTCCAGATGTAGTTCATATGGTCCAGATGTAGTTCATATGGTCCAGATGTAGTTCATATGGTCCAGATGTAGTTCCTATGGTCCAGATGTAGTTCCTATGGTCCAGATGTAGTTCCTATGGTCCAGATGTAGTTCCTATGGTCCAGATGTAGTTCCTATGGTCCAGATGTAGTTCATATGGTCCAGATGTAGTTCATATGGTCCAGATGTAGTTCATATGGTCCAGATGTAGTTCATATGGTCCAGATGTAGTTCATATGGTCCAGATGTAGTTCATATGGTCCAGATGTAGTTCATATGGTCCAGATGTAGTTCATATGGTCCAGATGTAGTTCCTATGGTCCAGATGTAGTTCCTATGGTCCAGATGTAGTTCATATGGTCCAGATGTAGTTCATATGGTCCAGATGTAGTTCCTATGGTCCAGATGTAGTTCATATGGTCCAGATGTAGTTCATATGGTCCAGATGTAGTTCATATGGTCCAGATGTAGTTCATATGGTCCAGATGTAGTTCATATGGTCCAGATGTAGTTCATATGGTCCAGATGTAGTTCCTATGGTCCAGATGTAGTTCATATGGTCCAGATGTAGTTCATATGGTCCAGATGTAGTTCCTATGGTCCAGATGTAGTTCCTATGGTCCAGATGTAGTTCCTATGGTCCAGATGTAGTTCCTATGGTCCAGATGTAGTTCATATGGTCCAGATGTAGTTCCTATGGTCCAGATGTAGTTCATATGGTCCAGATGTAGTTCATATGGTCCAGATGTAGTTCATATGGTCCAGATGTAGTTCATATGGTCCAGATGTAGTTCATATGGTCCAGATGTAGTTCATATGGTCCAGATGTAGTTCATATGGTCCAGATGTAGTTCATATGGTCCAGATGTAGTTCATATGGTCCAGATGTAGTTCATATGGTCCAGATGTAGTTCATATGGTCCAGATGTAGTTCATATGGTCCAGATGTAGTTCATATGGTCCAGATGTAGTTCATATGGTCCAGATGTAGTTCATATGGTCCAGATGTAGTTCATATGGTCCAGATGTAGTTCATATGGTCCAGATGTAGTTCCTATGGTCCAGATGTAGTTCATATGGTCCAGATGTAGTTCCTATGGTCCAGATGTAGTTCCTATGGTCCAGGTGTAGTTCCTATGGTCCAGATGTAGTTCCTATGGTCCAGGTGTAGTTCCTATGGTCCAGGTGTAGTTCATATGGTCCAGGTGTAGTTCATATGGTCCAGGTGTAGTTCATATGGTCCAGGTGTAGTTCATATGGTCCAGGTGTAGTTCATATGGTCCAGGTGTAGTTCATATGGTCCAGGTGTAGTTCATATGGTCCAGGTGTAGTTCATATGGTCCAGGTGTAGTTCATATGGTCCAGGTGTAGTTCATATGGTCCAGGTGTAGTTCATATGGTCCAGATGTAGTTCATATGGTCCAGATGTAGTTCATATGGTCCAGATGTAGTTCATATGGTCCAGATGTAGTTCCTATGGTCCAGATGTAGTTCCTATGGTCCAGGTGTAGTTCATATGGTCCAGGTGTAGTTCATATGGTCCAGGTGTAGTTCATATGGTCCAGGTGTAGTTCATATGGTCCAGGTGTAGTTCATATGGTCCAGGTGTAGTTCATATGGTCCAGGTGTAGTTCATATGGTCCAGGTGTAGTTCATATGGTCCAGGTGTAGTTCATATGGTCCAGGTGTAGTTCATATGGTCCAGGTGTAGTTCATATGGTCCAGGTGTAGTTCATATGGTCCAGGTGTAGTTCATATGGTCCAGGTGTAGTTCATATGGTCCAGGTGTAGTTCATATGGTCCAGGTGTAGTTCATATGGTCCAGGTGTAGTTCATATGGTCCAGGTGTAGTTCATATGGTCCAGGTGTAGTTCATATGGTCCAGGTGTAGTTCATATGGTCCAGATGTAGTTCATATGGTCCAGATGTAGTTCCTATGGTCCAGATGTAGTTCCTATGGTCCAGATGTAGTTCCTATGGTCCAGATGTAGTTCCTATGGTCCAGATGTAGTTCATATGGTCCAGATGTAGTTCATATGGTCCAGATGTAGTTCATATGGTCCAGATGTAGTTCCTATGGTCCAGATGTAGTTCCTATGGTCCAGATGTAGTTCCTATGGTCCAGATGTAGTTCATATGGTCCAGATGTAGTTCATATGGTCCAGATGTAGTTCATATGGTCCAGATGTAGTTCATATGGTCCAGATGTAGTTCCTATGGTCCAGATGTAGTTCATATGGTCCAGATGTAGTTCATATGGTCCAGATGTAGTTCATATGGTCCAGATGTAGTTCATATGGTCCAGATGTAGTTCATATGGTCCAGATGTAGTTCCTATGGTCCAGATGTAGTTCATATGGTCCAGATGTAGTTCCTATGGTCCAGATGTAGTTCCTATGGTCCAGATGTAGTTCCTATGGTCCAGATGTAGTTCCTATGGTCCAGATGTAGTTCATATGGTCCAGATGTAGTTCATATGGTCCAGATGTAGTTCATATGGTCCAGATGTAGTTCATATGGTCCAGATGTAGTTCATATGGTCCAGATGTAGTTCATATGGTCCAGATGTAGTTCATATGGTCCAGATGTAGTTCATATGGTCCAGATGTAGTTCATATGGTCCAGATGTAGTTCATATGGTCCAGATGTAGTTCCTATGGTCCAGATGTAGTTCATATGGTCCAGTTGTAGTTCCTATGGTCCAGGTGTAGTTCCTATGGTTCAGATGTAGTTCCTATGGTCCAGGTGTAGTTCCTATGGTCCAGGTGTAGTTCATATGGTCCAGGTGTAGTTCATATGGTCCAGGTGTAGTTCATATGGTCCAGGTGTAGTTCATATGGTCCAGGTGTAGTTCATATGGTCCAGGTGTAGTTCATATGGTCCAGGTGTAGTTCATATGGTCCAGGTGTAGTTCATATGGTCCAGGTGTAGTTCATATGGTCCAGATGTAGTTCATATGGTCCAGATGTAGTTCATATGGTCCAGATGTAGTTCATATGGTCCAGATGTAGTTCATATGGTCCAGATGTAGTTCATATGGTCCAGATGTAGTTCATATGGTCCAGATGTAGTTCCTATGGTCCAGATGTAGTTCCTATGGTCCAGATGTAGTTCCTATGGTCCAGATGTAGTTCCTATGGTCCAGATGTAGTTCCTATGGTCCAGATGTAGTTCATATGGTCCAGATGTAGTTCATATGGTCCAGATGTAGTTCATATGGTCCAGATGTAGTTCATATGGTCCAGATGTAGTTCATATGGTCCAGATGTAGTTCATATGGTCCAGATGTAGTTCATATGGTCCAGATGTAGTTCATATGGTCCAGATGTAGTTCATATGGTCCAGATGTAGTTCATATGGTCCAGATGTAGTTCATATGGTCCAGATGTAGTTCCTATGGTCCAGATGTAGTTCATATGGTCCAGATGTAGTTCCTATGGTCCAGATGTAGTTCCTATGGTCCAGATGTAGTTCCTATGGTCCAGGTGTAGTTCCTATGGTCCAGGTGTAGTTCATATGGTCCAGGTGTAGTTCATATGGTCCAGGTGTAGTTCATATGGTCCAGGTGTAGTTCATATGGTCCAGGTGTAGTTCATATGGTCCAGGTGTAGTTCATATGGTCCAGGTGTAGTTCATATGGTCCAGATGTAGTTCATATGGTCCAGGTGTAGTTCATATGGTCCAGATGTAGTTCATATGGTCCAGATGTAGTTCATATGGTCCAGATGTAGTTCATATGGTCCAGATGTAGTTCATATGGTCCAGATGTAGTTCATATGGTCCAGATGTAGTTCATATGGTCCAGATGTAGTTCATATGGTCCAGATGTAGTTCATATGGTCCAGATGTAGTTCATATGGTCCAGATGTAGTTCATATGGTCCAGATGTAGTTCATATGGTCCAGATGTAGTTCATATGGTCCAGATGTAGTTCATATGGTCCAGATGTAGTTCCTATGGTCCAGATGTAGTTCCTATGGTCCAGATGTAGTTCCTATGGTCCAGATGTAGTTCCTATGGTCCAGATGTAGTTCTATGGTCCAGATGTAGTTCATATGGTCCAGGTGTAGTTCATATGGTCCAGGTGTAGTTCATATGGTCCAGATGTAGTTCATATGGTCCAGATGTAGTTCATATGGTCCAGATGTAGTTCATATGGTCCAGATGTAGTTCATATGGTCCAGATGTAGTTCATATGGTCCAGATGTAGTTCATATGGTCCAGATGTAGTTCATATGGTCCAGATGTAGTTCATATGGTCCAGATGTAGTTCATATGGTCCAGATGTAGTTCATATGGTCCAGATGTAGTTCATATGGTCCAGATGTAGTTCATATGGTCCAGATGTAGTTCATATGGTCCAGATGTAGTTCATATGGTCCAGATGTAGTTCATATGGTCCAGATGTAGTTCATATGGTCCAGATGTAGTTCCTATGGTCCAGATGTAGTTCCTATGGTCCAGATGTAGTTCCTATGGTCCAGGTGTAGTTCCTATGGTCCAGGTGTAGTTCCTATGGTCCAGGTGTAGTTCATATGGTCCAGGTGTAGTTCATATGGTCCAGGTGTAGTTCATATGGTCCAGGTGTAGTTCATATGGTCCAGGTGTAGTTCATATGGTCCAGGTGTAGTTCATATGGTCCAGGTGTAGTTCTATGGTCCAGGTGTAGTTCCTATGGTCCAGGTGTAGTTCATATGGTCCAGGTGTAGTTCATATGGTCCAGGTGTAGTTCATATGGTCCAGGTGTAGTTCATATGGTCCAGGTGTAGTTCATATGGTCCAGGTGTAGTTCATATGGTCCAGGTGTAGTTCATATGGTCCAGGTGTAGTTCATATGGTCCAGGTGTAGTTCATATGGTCCAGGTGTAGTTCATATGGTCCAGGTGTAGTTCATATGGTCCAGGTGTAGTTCATATGGTCCAGGTGTAGTTCATATGGTCCAGATGTAGTTCATATGGTCCAGATGTAGTTCATATGGTCCAGATGTAGTTCCTATGGTCCAGATGTAGTTCCTATGGTCCAGATGTAGTTCCTATGGTCCAGATGTAGTTCATATGGTCCAGATGTAGTTCATATGGTCCAGATGTAGTTCATATGGTCCAGATGTAGTTCATATGGTCCAGATGTAGTTCATATGGTCCAGATGTAGTTCCTATGGTCCAGATGTAGTTCATATGGTCCAGATGTAGTTCATATGGTCCAGATGTAGTTCCTATGGTCCAGATGTAGTTCCTATGGTCCAGATGTAGTTCCTATGGTCCAGATGTAGTTCATATGGTCCAGATGTAGTTCCTATGGTCCAGATGTAGTTCCTATGGTCCAGATGTAGTTCCTATGGTCCAGATGTAGTTCATATGGTCCAGATGTAGTTCATATGGTCCAGATGTAGTTCATATGGTCCAGATGTAGTTCATATGGTCCAGATGTAGTTCATATGGTCCAGATGTAGTTCATATGGTCCAGATGTAGTTCATATGGTCCAGATGTAGTTCATATGGTCCAGATGTAGTTCATATGGTCCAGATGTAGTTCATATGGTCCAGATGTAGTTCATATGGTCCAGATGTAGTTCATATGGTCCAGATGTAGTTCATATGGTCCAGATGTAGTTCATATGGTCCAGATGTAGTTCCTATGGTCCAGATGTAGTTCCTATGGTCCAGATGTAGTTCCTATGGTCCAGATGTAGTTCATATGGTCCAGATGTAGTTCCTATGGTCCAGATGTAGTTCCTATGGTCCAGATGTAGTTCCTATGGTCCAGATGTAGTTCCTATGGTCCAGATGTAGTTCATATGGTCCAGATGTAGTTCCTATGGTCCAGATGTAGTTCCTATGGTCCAGATGTAGTTCATATGGTCCAGATGTAGTTCATATGGTCCAGATGTAGTTCATATGGTCCAGATGTAGTTCCTATGGTCCAGATGTAGTTCCTATGGTCCAGATGTAGTTCCTATGGTCCAGATGTAGTTCATATGGTCCAGATGTAGTTCATATGGTCCAGATGTAGTTCATATGGTCCAGATGTAGTTCATATGGTCCAGATGTAGTTCATATGGTCCAGATGTAGTTCATATGGTCCAGATGTAGTTCATATGGTCCAGATGTAGTTCATATGGTCCAGATGTAGTTCATATGGTCCAGATGTAGTTCATATGGTCCAGATGTAGTTCATATGGTCCAGATGTAGTTCATATGGTCCAGATGTAGTTCCTATGGTCCAGATGTAGTTCCTATGGTCCAGATGTAGTTCCTATGGTCCAGATGTAGTTCATATGGTCCAGATGTAGTTCCTATGGTCCAGGTGTAGTTCCTATGGTCCAGATGTAGTTCCTATGGTCCAGATGTAGTTCCTATGAGAAGAAAGATAAAGGGTTTAAAAAGTTAATGATATAAAAAAAATGACAAATACAAGCGTGAACAGTAAAATGACACATTTTGTCACAATTGTCAAAATGTCACATTTTGGAAGTCCATCAGCTCGGCAGAGCTTTACGATCTGCCAGTCAACACCTGCTGGAGGTGCCTCGCTCAAGGTACAAACAATGGGGAGACCGGTCCTTTTCTGTTGCCGGCCCAAAAGCCTGGAACAGTCTCCCCCTTGAGCTGCGTGCCACCTCTGATCTGACTCTGTTCAAAACCAGACTGAAGACCCATCCATCCATCCATCCATCTTCTTCCGCTTATCCGGGGTCGGGTCGCGGGGGTAGCAGCCTAAGTAGGGAGGCCCAGACTTCCCTCTCCCCAGCCACTTGGAGCAGCTCCTCCGGGGGAATCCCAAGGCGTTCCCAGGCCAGCCGAGAAACATAGTCCCTCCAGCGTGTCCTGGGTCTTCCTCTGGGTCTCCTCCCGGTGGGACATGCCCGGAACACCTCACCAGGGAGGCGTCCAGGAGGCATCCTAACCAGATGCCCGAGCCACCTCAACTGGCTCCTCTCGATGTGGAGAAGCAGCGGCTCTACTCCGAGTCCCTCCCGGATGACTGAGCTTCTCACCCTATCTCTAAGGGAGAGTCCAGCCACCCTGCGGAGAAAACTCATTTCAGCCCTTATCAAAGGGCCTGGTACCCCATACTCCCGGAGTACCCCCCACAGAACCCCCCGAGGGACGCGGTCGAATGCCTTCTCCAAGTCCACAAAGCACATGTAAACTGGTTGGGCAAACTCCCACGCACCCTCCAGGACCCTGCTGAGGGTGTAGAGCTGGTCCAGTGTTCCACGACCAGGACGAAAACCACACTGCTCCTCCTGAATCCGAGGTTCGACTATCCGACGGACCCTCCTCTCCAGAACCCCTGAATAGACCTTACCAGGGAGGCTTAAGAGTGTGATCCCCCTATAGTTGGAACACACCCTACGGTCCCCCTTTTTGAATAGGGGAACCACCACCCCAGTCTGCCAATCCAAGGGAACTGCCCCCGATGTCCACGCGATATTGCAGAGTCGCGTAAGCCAACACAACCCTACAGCATCCAGAGCCCTAGGAGGAAGACTGAAGACCCACTTGTTCAAAAAAGCTTTCAGTGTGTAACTTTTATTACTTTGGTATTTTAGTATGTAACATTTTTATTTCCATTGCCTCATTTTTATTGCTGCTGTTTTTATTTTATTTTCACAGATTTATTGTACCGGTTTTTATATTTTCTGTCCTGTTAAGCACCTTGGTCAATGCAAGGCATTGTAGGAAGGTGCTATACAAATAAAGTTTATTATTATTATTATTAAAATGAGTCAGGGCATGTGGTTAGCTTGGCCTCCAGCAGTCTAAGTCTATAGCAGCAGAACTATGGAAATCCAAGCTGAGCCTTACTATAGATTTGTCAAAAAAGGAAAGTCTTAAAGCTGTACTGACATCATCTTGTAACTAAGCATCATATTGCACTACATATATATGTTTTATCATTCAACTAGGTTCGTTTTTGCAAACAAACTTATAAATATATTTAATTTTGATTTTAAATAGATTTTAAACTTCGCGCCGTGTTTATTCATGGGAAATCCGATTTCACGTGAACGCAGCATATGAGATGTAATGAGACGTAGAGGGCTCCGCGGTTTTGCATTTACATATTAGGACGGACAATTTAAAATCCGACAAATTTATCAATCTAAGTGAATATTTGAGCTACATGTCTTCAGTTTGGGAAGCAGAAAGTTAGATGAACAAGAAACAGCAGGTTCTAATTTAGGTCTGCACCCGTATTTATTTGATTTTTACCTTATCAGGAAGCGAGGAGGCTCCGAGGGGGGGTGGCAGCTTTATTTATTCCATTCCCAGACGAAGTATTTCTTCTTTTGGGAAAGTGAAAAGGCTCACTTGTTCACTGATGATATTAGAACACCCAAAGGCGACACAACGTAACAGCATTTGTCAAGTAAAAAAAAAGAAAAAAAGGCAGCTCCGAGGCAAGCTGCTGACAGACGCAGGCTGCTTCTACATCTCGTTACGTCACATATGCTGCGTTCGCGTGAAATCGGATTTCCCATGAATAAACACGGCGCGAAGTTTAAAATCTATTTTAAATCAAAATTAAATATATTTATAAGTTTGTTTGCAAAAACGAACATAGTTGAATGATAAAACATGTATATGTAGTGCAATATGATGCATAGTTACAAGATGATGTCAGTTCAGCTTTAAGCCTTGTCTTAATACTGTACAGTGTCGCAGACACACAAAGCTAAATTCTAGAAACTCTTGCATCTAAAGTTTTTTTTTAAAATTTCCTTTAGTTTCATTGATTTTTAATCAAAAATGTTTTAATTTGGAAACCTGCATCGACTTTGTGCCCAGAAGATAAATGAACACAACAAGAAGTAATTCTGCATCATCGCCCGTACTCATGTTCGTTATTACGCACTGTTGCTCTGATTTAATTACAAGACGTCTAATGATCAATGTGCAGTAAGTCTCCAGTTTACACACACTCAGGTGTGTGTGTGTGTGTGTGTGTGTGTGTTGACAGTGTGGTGCAGTGCCTGCTGAGAGCCAAGCTGTCTCTGCTCCACCTTGTCAGAGTCCAACTCAGATATTCCATAAACGCCCCCGGGAGGCAGTCGGACGTCCTCACCGGGACCAGTCAGCTGACTCGCCTCCAGAAACTGGTTTTAAACAGGAAAATGTGCAGCTGATTGTGTGTTTGGGTTGTGTTGAATGTGAAAACATGCGGTCCAACGATCCGCGGGCTCAGCAGAGCCCCGAGGGTTCATGTCGAAACCGAACATTCACACCCTTATTTAAAGGAGTCCTCGGCTGATAAGGGTGCGTGAAGGCCGGGGCTGATACGAGACTGTGAAGGCAGCGTTTATCAACATGTTTATTTTATGACCTTTGGTTTCAGCAGCCAACTTTCTTAAGTGTCTGTTTTATAGCTAAAGTATTTAAGCAAGGGCAAAGTCTCCATTCAAGACTTCTACTCAAGAAAAGTCTAATCCAATGGTTTTCAAGATGTGGTACTGATACCACTGAAGGTACGTTAGCGCCCTCTTCTGGTGTGAAGAAGCATTTTAATATTCTGTTGACTGTTTTAGCTATCCACGATCTCGTTCTGTCAGTCAGAGTTCCTGACCATAGATGAGTGTAGGAACATGGAGGGCTCAGCTTCCTCTTCACCACAACGGACCGGCACAGAGTCCACAATACTGAGGAAGCTGCACGGATCCGTCTGTGGATGTCACGTCCCAATGACTAGCTGTTAATTAGTCAAATTCTAAGCGGTATACAGGTAGTCCCCGACTTACGAACGAGTTCCGTTCCTGCACCCGTTCGTAAACCCGGTTTTTCACCGTAAGACGGAAAATATATGCTAACGCGGCGCCGCACACCCGTTTAACGACATGAGACTGAACAAGCGTACATACTGGTCCATAAACATGCACAGAACTTTGACGGAACAGTACGCCTGTTCCCATCCGCAATAAATAAATAAAAAATAAATAAATATTATATTTCTGTGAGTTTGACTGTTCTGTTTAAAAATAATGACAAACTCTGACGTTCCCTGTGTTGGTTTCAGTTACGTGTTGATCACTGACCTGGCTGCCTCGGTAACCTTCGTGAAGCTGTGCGAGGAAGTGAAAGCCATGTGCAGCGTCGCCCAGCAGCAGCCAATCACACTCAAGTGGATCGACGATGAAGGTGACCACACTTCATGATCTGGACATCAGCCTGAGAATGCAGCGTAGTACTTCTAACGTTCAGCTTTGAGCCACATGTTTCAGTGAGCATGCAGCAACACTGTTTTCTGTCTGACAGCTGGAACACGATGAGGTTTGGTGGGACGTCTTTCTTAGATCCAGATTCTGACGTCCGGCTCAAATAAAACACACAGTTGTGATGTAGCACAGAACTCAGAGCAGATCTCATCTTTCACACTGTTGTTGTTTTTCTGTAGATGTTTTTACCCGTTCACAGAATGCATGAATGTGCAGCAGGATAGTTCAATTCAATTCAGTTTATTTCTATTGCACCAAATGACAACAGAAGTCATCTCAGGACATGAACAGAAACATTCACATACATAAACAGCCAGTTAGTAAAAGTTCTTTATGGATGGTAGCAGCAGATTGTGATGAATCTTCACTTCATCTCAGTCTCCCATCCTGAGCAAGCACAAAGGAGACGGTGGAAAGTAAAAACTCACTTTAAACAGGGAGAAACCTCCATCAGAACCAGGCTCAGGACGAGTGGCCGTCGTCCAGCTGGGTTTGAGAGGACAGGAAGTAGAAACAGACACAGAAGGACAGGTACAGGTGTGGTTTCTATAGAAGGAAAGACAAAAAACATGTTGAGATAGAAATAATTATAAATACAAGCAGGTAGAGTAGAGTAAGTAAAGAGCAGCAGAGAGAGGACATGTGGTCAGTTTGTCCTCCAGCAGTCTAAGCCTATAGCTGCATAACTAAGGGACAGCTCAGGAAACCCAACCCTAAGACAAGTCCAGTCTTCAAACTGGACAATGTGTCAGCCTCATGGACAGAAACTGGAAGTTGGTTCCACAAGAGAGGAGCCTGAGAACTGAAAGATCTTCCTCCCATTCTACGTTTGGAAACTCTAGGAACCAGAAGTAAACCTGCAGTCTGAGAGCAAAGTGCTCTGTTAGGAAAATATGGAACAATAAGATCTGTAATATAGAAAGAATATACAGTATACAAGTTTAGTGGTTAGCACTGTTGCCTCAGAACAAGCAACCTGGGCTCGATCCCCGGGTCGGACCTAGGCTCTGTCTGTGTTTCTGTTTGCAAGTTCTCCTCATGGGTTTTCTCCAGGTGGTTTCCCCCCCCAGTACAAACACATGCATGTTAGCTGCCTTCAGGCCTCCACTGCAGAAAAGATCTGTGGTCTCTATGGGATTTGCTTGGTTAAATAAAAGTGAACAATTAATAATAATAATAATATATACACGTACATGCGTGTTCATGTCACAGCATCACGTGTTCCTGAACGTTAGCCCGTCTGTTTTCTGTTTGTAGGAGATCCTTGCACCATCTCCTCTCAGATGGAGCTGGAAGAAGCTTTTCGGATTCACAGTCGGACCAAGAGATCCGGACTGATGCTGCACGGTGAGTTACTTCTCAAGTAAAGAGTTTTAATAATAATAATAATAATTTGTCACATTTGTCATCTGTGTATGTTCCCATACTTGACAGACGAAATTGGTCTTCTGCATTTAACCCAACCACCACCAGGTGGTACAGTGAGCAGCGTAGTCGCGCCCGGGGAGCTGGGGAATTAGATGTGCACTCATAAGCCGTTTTCGCATTGGCCAGCCCTCAATGGCCCGGGCCGCCCCTGGTTTGCCCAGAGCCCGAACTGGCCCGCCCGCGTTCATTACGCATTATGTGGAGAGCAAGCCTTGAAGTGGGTGGGGTGTTCACTTGACATGGGTGGAGTGTTCACTTGACGTGGGTGGAGTGTTCTTGTGTGCGCGCTTACAGTGTTTTAAGAGAGGACACCCCTAAAAAAATAATTGTTAGCTGAATTAGTGTTTCTGAGTTAAATTTTTGTTAATGACTGATTACAATTCAGCTTATGTTAGGACGTAAATAACACTAAGCGCGCACCCATTTCCACCTTTCCGCGTGACCTGAATGTCATTAAAATATAACTAATATTGTCTAACTCTTGCGCGCAGCCAGGGTTTTAAAATATAACTGATAATCTCTAAGTTCTACGTGCAGCTAGAATGTTAAGAGGAGTGTTTGCTATATAGGTAAAGTGAACACCTAAAAATCCAGTCAGCTGCTGTAGCTCAAAGAGATCGTCACTGCTCTTACACTCTTTTATCTTGACCCGAGGAAGCGGGTTCGCGTCCCACCTGGGGATTTAACTTTTTTAATTAATTTAACTTTTTTTTTTATTGGAGTAAATAAAAAGGAGTTGTGTTAACCAAACAAACTCCTTTTTATTTACTCCAATAAAAAAAAAAGTTAAATTAATTAAAAAAGTTAAATCCCCAGGTGGGACGCGAACCCGCTTCCTCGGGTCAAGATAAAAGAGTGTAAGAGCAGTGACGATCTCTTTGAGCTACAGCAGCTGACTGGATTTTTAGGTGTTCACTTTACCTATATAGCAAACACTCCTCTTAACATTCTAGCTGCACGTAGAACTTAGAGATTATCAGTTATATTTTAAAACCCTGGCTGCGCGCAAGAGTTAGACAATATTAGTTATATTTTAATGACATTCAGGTCACGCGGAAAGGTGGAAATGGGTGCGCGCTTCGTGTTATTTACGTCCTAACATAAGCTGAATTGTAATCAGTCATTAACAAAAATTTAACTCAGAAACACTAATTCAGCTAACAATTATTTTAGGGGTTTCTGTAGTTAAAGCTGGGGTCTGCGATATTTGAACTCTCTGGGACTTAGAAATATTTTCAGCGCAGAAAAGCATTCTGCTCCCTCCCCTCAGAGCCATATATGGCACAGTGCTCTGCAGCTGAACTTGGGATCTGCTCCGCCCCCTGCTGCTCTCTGCTCAGAACCGCTGCGATATTCTGTGTTTATGGTAATAAAACCTTCTAATAAAATAAAATAAAACCATGGAGCGCTAGTCCTACAACCCAAAATCCAGCAGAAATCATCAGAGGTTCACGAAGCAACGTTTGGACATGATTTAATTCGCTCGTGACTTCCTCATGTCTCAGCGCTGGTCTGGAATGTGTGGAATGCTCCACCTCCTCGTCTCTGCGCTCCGAAGTTCTGTGATTATATGATAATATAACTGTTTAAAAAATATAATAAAAACATGAATCACTC
>JBBPBX010023816.1:0-19625 GCA_038048925.1 Garcialebias charrua
CCAGATCCCATACCCCCCACCCTCACTATGTAACGGAGCCGATCAAAGAATGCCAAATAGATTGATCCGATGTGTCGGCAGAAGCTGTTTCAAGACTAATATGATCTAACAGAAGATTTTTATACTGATTGATGCTAAGATTATTTTTATTTTTCCAATTCATGAGTATGGTTTTCTTTGCGATGCATAAGGCAGTGAAAATCATGCGGTATATATGTTTTTCTAATATTACATCTTCAAAGATAGCCAGTAAACAAACAGATGGAGAGAGTGGAATATTACATTTCAGACAATTAGACAAGTCCTCACAGACCTGGACCCAGAACCTCTGAACAGGTGGACAGAACCAGAGTGCGTGGATATAATCATCAGGTATATTGCTTGTGCACTGTGAGCAAATGTTAGATGATGTAAATCCCATCTTAAACATTCGCTGACCTGTATAATGTACTCTATAAAGAACTTTATACTGTATTAATTGTAAATTTGAGATTCTAGTCATGTTGAATGTTTTTAAACATACTTGAGACCAGATGCTTTGGTCAAAGTTGACTAATAAATCTGTCTCCCATTTTGCCACAGGTAGTGATATGGAGTCATCCATTCCAGATAATTTCTTGTATATTTTAGATAACAATTTGGGTGGTTTAAGATTAATGAACTCTGAGACACATACTGGTGTCACTAACAATGTTCTATTAAGCTTAAATTTCTTCTTTACAATCGACTTAATTTGTTGATATTCTAAAAAGTATTTATTATCAATGTCATATTTTATTATTAATTCATTAAATGGAATAAAGTCTACACCATCAAATATGTGTTCCAGACGTTCAATCCCCTTAACTCTCCAACCTCGGAAGTTTAACATATTATTTTCTTGCTGTATGTCAGGGTTATTCCAGATGGGTGTTTGTCTGCATGGGAGTAGTGAAGACTTCGTCATTTTTAGATACTCCCACCATGCTGTCAGAGATGAGCTAATACTGATACTTTTAAAGCAAACATGTTTTTTTATATTTGTGCTAATAAATGGCAAATCCGAAATCCTAATATTATTACATAAAGTTTGCTCTATGTCTATCCAAGTAACATCTATTGCATTTGGATTTAGCCATTTTGAGATATATTGTAACCTATTGGCTAAATAGTAGTGATAAAAGTTTGGAAGTTCTAATCCTCCGGTTTCTTTAGATTTCTGTAGTGTTTTTAAGCTAATACAGTACGTGGAGTTTTGTTTTTCCAAAGGAATTTAGATATTGAAAGAATCCAAGGACATAAACCACAGTGGCGGTTCTAGACCAGTTGTACTGGTGGGGCCAAGCTGGGGCCAGAGGTTTTGTCAGAGGGGCACGTTCATCTCGGAGAAAAAGACAGATTCGAAATCTTACTTGACTCTTATTTTTTAAAAGCAGTGATTAACCATTGTAACCAAAGAAAATAGTTTAAAAAATCAAATGAGAAAAATATAAAACATTTTACACAGCATTTGTATTGACTGAATAAAATATATTAATAAGCAAATAAAATGATAATGAAAATAACTGTTAGGTGAAGTCTTGGTTCAGTTTCTCAGTCCAAAATTATATAACAACATTGGCTGCCCTACTATCACAGCAACTGTATTCTGCGATTTTGATGAATACAAAATCGCAGAATTTCATGATTTCTGGCATCATGATTTCTGGCAAACCGATCAACAAATGAGTGACTCATTTGTTGATCGGTTTGCCAGAAATCATCAAATTATGTTTGTATTCTGCATCTGTCTGTTAGCAAAATATCTTATGAACAACTGAACAGATTTTGATGAAACTTTCAAGAAATATTCACTGAATGGCTCTCTACGACTGGTTGACTTTTAAAGTACATCCAATTTAAGATGGCTGCCACAGCTAACTGAACTTAAACAACACAAAATTGACTACAACTCATTCAATTTGACAAAAAATTGAGATAAAATTTGGTGTGGTAGTAGCTGAGACTCATTCCCAAAGCATAAGCAAAGGACTTTTAGAATGCATAAGATCTTTCTTTAAAATTATAGCGTTATTCAGTGGTGGGATATAACAAAGTACAAATACTTTGTAACTGTACTTAAAGGGGACCACACATGCAAAATTCACTTTTTAATGTTTTTTTACTAAACTTTGGGTATTTACTTCATAAAAAAACAGTCCTTGTGCCAAAAAAATGCACCCAGTGGTTTATTTACTCTAAGTAGATTTATTTGTCTGTGATTAAAAACGCTCCGTTTCACACTTCCTGCGGTTTGTGACGTCACAAACCGTAGCCAATCACCTCAAACCTGAGTCCAGCCCCTCACCTAGCAACCCCTGGTGATGCTCCACCCACTTGAGTATAAAAGATGTCACGGTTGCCTAGCGGTTTAGGAGCTGACCTGGCGGTCATTTATTCATTTATTTAGCCCCCGGGGGGCTAGGGGTTTGCCCTGCTCCAGCCATGCAGCACATCTCGAGTAAAACCAGAATGTTTTATTACCTTGTTTGAATGAACTCTGTCTCGTTGAAACTGTGCACACACACTCTCGCGGTTTGGACTTGTTTCTTATATGATGAAGGACTACTGTTGCACAACTGTCAGTTTGGTTGAGCGGTTACGACACTTGAGCGCCACGCAGGAGAGCGGAGATCGCGTCCTGTTATTGGCATTTTTCCCCCCCCTTTTTTTAAAGCCTTTTGTTTCGGAGAAATCGGGGTGAGACTAGATATATACATCGACATAATAATACTTTATTTTTACGTTTTAGTTCAATTTTTAGTGTAATATCGCTCCCAACGCGCAGCCGGCTGAAAACTGTGCACACACACACACTCTCTCTCGCGGGGCGAGAGTCTGTACCATCAAGCACCACTGATCGATATATTTTCAGATTAGCAACTTATTTATTTTAAGAATACCTTTCACTTCATCAAAATCTAATCAAAACTTCAGCGTTCTAAATGTAGGTGGTTGTGATTATTTCTTATACGATGAAAGACTGCTTTTGCATAACTACCCGGTTGGCCCAGAGGTAGTGAACCGGACTCGTAATCCGAAGGTCACGGGTTCGCGTCCCGGTCGCGGCATCCCATTTTTTTTTTTTTTTAAGCCTTTTGTTTTGCAGACGGCCGGCGAAGACACCATTTGCGTGCGGGAGTTGTTGGGAGCTACTGACTTTTGAGTCCGGGGGTCCGGTCAAAGGTTGCCTCATGCGGATAAATTAACTGGAGCGAGACATTCTGTGAACTTTGTGTGTGGACTGAAGCAGTGGTTGCTCCCAAAAGCGCCGCATGCAACGAGCGGAGCTACCCGCTCGGAGGAGGAAAAGCTATCATTAGCCTCGGAGCTAATGCTAAAAAAAGGAGCTGCAAATGGCAGCGCGCGCAGAGGGCTTTTGGTAAGTTATCTTAAGCTACTAGCACTAACAGTAAGTCAAATGAGTAATAAAAAAGAGCTAATTTTAAAATAACAACATATTAGAGATACTGGCTGTTACAGAGGGCGTAGTTAATGTAAATAGGTCTTTGTAGGGCGTGGCTTTCAGACCTCATTATTCATAAACCGGTCGTTTAGAACGGAAGTGAAATTTGGCAGAATTAGAAAGGGGATATTTTATTATATAAGCATTATTTTGTGTATAAAATTGACTGAAAATGGTCTGGATAGCCCACAGATAAACCACAAAAATTTATATATCCTACATTTGGTCCCCTTTAAGTACATTTTTCATGTATCTGTACTTTACATGTGGGTACTTTTACTTTTACTCCACTAGATTTTACATGAAGTATCTGTACTTTCTACTACACTACATTTCTATAATGTGTTGAGTTACAAGTTACATTCACGTTGCAGTTTTTTGATTTGTCATTACATGTAGTTTGAAAGTAACTGATGTTGAGAGGGGAGTTGGTCCATTGAATCACTGCAAAGTGGACAGGTAACATTAGACCTGCCTTCAAGAAGAGCTGGACCAGTGACATATATTCTAGTATATACGTCACTGAGCTGGGAGCACCCACAGCACCACTAACACACCCAAAATGGATTCCACCACAGAGTCAGCAAGATACACAACACCCATGGCCTTATTGAAAGATTATTGAAATATTATTGAAAGACTGTTCAGTACAGCAGGACAGATCCTCTCTCCCAAAAGAGCCAGACTGGACTCAAAAAAAAACTTTGAAAAACAACTTATTCTGAACTTGGACAAGAAATTATTGCTGCAATATTAAAATGTATCAGTTCATGGGATGTTAGGACAGGAGACAAGAGATGTCTCCAAATGTCTCGACACTCAGGTCCAAGTTTCGAAAATGGTGTCAGGAAGTTAAAATATTGTTCACTATTGACCCATTACAAGGTTGACTAGACAGTATTTTAACTAGAGTTGAAGACAAACTGGAGTTGAAATGATCAGATGTTCCTTTGTTAGGTCTAATGCTCCTTTTTTCAAACAGACAACTTTTACTTAAACGTGTTTACTGCAGTTAAAATGACACATTGGTTTGTGTTAAATAAAAATGTTCAAAGGTAAAATCATTCCTCTTTCTTATTTTACTTAATGACATTTAACTCTTCATGTCATCCCTGAAATACTGACGCACAGAATCACAAGTCCAAGTGTGAACTGTGTCAGAGTAAACACAATAAAAACATGTACGGTATTATCTGCAGCATTGTTCATTAAAATGACTCAACACTATTAATGTATTGTTACAGAAAATATACGCACACTTGATGATTTTGTAAACCATTGCATTAGGTAATACATTCAGCAAGTACTTTTACTTTAATACTTTAAGTATTTTTAAAAGCAAGTACTTATTTACTTTTACTTAAGTAAAAACATTAATATGGTACTTCTACTTTTACTAGAGTACATTTTGTCTGTTTATTTGTACTTTTACTTAAGTACAGTGTTTGAGTACTTTCTCCACCACTGGCGTTATTTATTTGGAATCAATGATGTTGGTCTGTTAGCAAAATATCTCATGACCCTCTGGACAGATTTTGAAAAATCTTTCAAGAAATAATAAACGGATGTTTCTTTACTGATGATTAACTTTTGAGTACAATTGAATTGAAGATGGCTGCAGCAGGCAATTGAAATAAGCCAAACTCAAAAATGGTTATAATTCAGTTAATTTTACAGATATGGAGTTAAGTGATTGTTTGTTTAAAGTTATTTTATATATTATTTTAAATAATGGGGTGATATAAGATTTTTTTCTTCTTTCTGCACTCTTTTCATTCAATGTTTTATTTTTGATTAATTTGTTTTATTTTGTCTCTTTTAAATGAATGAATAAATAAATTAAATAAAATATTAAATGGCTTTACATCTGCTAAGTTCATGGCATAAACCAACACAGACATGTTCCTGTTTTTAGTGTTTACATGGCTTTATATTGTAGCTGTTATGATATGATGCGCAGCCACGGAGCTCCAGGGGGAAGCTGACAGCAGCTGCCCGGAAACAGAGCGCCATTCCCGGCTTGAAAAAGAAAAACACACCGCTGAAGCCCCGGAGCTCGAATGTCCGGCGTAAAACTAACTTGACCGCGGTTTAATGTGACACAGATGTGTTTACTGTATATAGCTCTGCAGACATTGAACGTTGTTGTCTTGCGGTGTTTAAATACTTCCACACAGCGGACACATGTTACTTTGTTACGATGAAAAGTCGGCTAGCTGCTAGGCTAGCTAACATGTTACTCACCAGTGTCAGATCTTGCGACAGAAACAAGTGTCCAGCTCCATGTAAACAGTGATCCATAACCAATTGTGACCAGCTCCATGTAAAGAATCCATAAACAAACGACCCGCTTTTTGAAAACGATGCCAAAACAAACCCAACAGAGTACTCAGTCAGCTCCTCACGCTGCAGCTGGCTGCAAACTATTGCCTCTTTTCCACCGCTCGGCTCGGCTCGGGTTGGATCGGCTCAGGTCGGCTCAGTTCGGGTCGGGTCACATCTATGTTATGTTTCCACAGCTTTTTTGTCCCCCTTCTGTGGGCGGGGTCCAGAATCCTACTCGTCTTACCACATGGTGGCAGTAGTGTTCCCTCAAGCTATTTACTACAGTACTAGCCACCACTAGAAGAAGAACACAATAAAGGCTTTGACAGAATGTTGTGAAAGAGATGTCATGCTATAATGAGTACCTCATGAGCTGTAATCTTTAAACCCAATTCATAATCCTACCTTGTTGCCTTCTTTAAACCCATGTATTTTCCAATTTAGTATTTTTACAATAAAGATGTATTAAAGCATATTTTATTATTTAGTTATGCACAAGGTGCTTGATAAAGTTGCAAAACCATATTTATCTGAGCTGCTTCAACCTTCCTGCCCTCCCCGATCTCAGATCAGCTGAGCAGTTGCTGCTGACAGTCCTCAAAACTTTTTAAATCTTATTTAAAAACACACATTTATTCCTTGGCTTTTAATACGTGATCTTATCTTTTATGGCATGTTAACACACCTGCAGTAAGACTGGTATATGTATTTATTTTTGTATGCTTTTTATAGTTTTTAATTAACTTGTCTTTTATGTTATTGTACAGCACTTTGGTTGACCTTGTGGTTTTTAAAATGTGCTTTATAAATAAAGTTGATTTAAAACATCACACTGTGATCTTTGAAACTGCCAGTGTCTCCCTGGCAAAGTTGCTGCTGGGTGGTAGATGGGTAGATGGATGGTCTGTGAATTCTTTAACTTTAAACTGTCCAAAGGACTTTGGCCACTTTTAATTTTTGACTTTTTTTGTATGACTTCATCCTAGAACCAAATAATTTATAACGTAATAACGGTTGAGCAGATTCTAATAATCTTTATCTTATGATTCTTTAAAGGTCAAATGCAAATGGAAAGTTCTCTTAACTTCCAGTATGGATTTAAACACAATACACACTTCACATTATAAAATAAGTTTAGGAAATTGAATGTTCGAGGACACCACTTAAGAAAATATAACGTTTAATAGGAAAAGTTTGAAGTGACAAACAGAAGTAACAAATTTCCATCTGGTGTCTCACGTCTTCCTCCAGAAGATGACACAGGTTGTTGAATTCTGGCGATTTTCTTCTGTTGACTGTAAAAGAAAAATGTGATTAATTTAGTCCAGAAACTGTTTTTTTTTTTTTAAACAACACAGTGTGATCACAACATGTTCATATACTGTCTGTATCCTGTTGGAGTTATTTGAAATAAAATTCGAATTTTTATAGACATAAATGTGTCAAGCTACGTCCATTAATTTTCTCCCTTCTACTTTGTGTCACATACTATCAATTCTATCAAAAACCACATAGCTGATATTTTTCAAAAAAATCTAGTGTGATCACAACATGTTCATATACTGTCTGTATCCTGTTGGAGTTATTTGAAATAAAATTCAATGTGTTATAGACATAAATGTGTCAAGCTACCTCCATTAATTTTCTCACTTGTACTTTGTATCACATATTATCAATTCTATCAAAAACCACATAGCTGATATTTTTCAAAAAAATCTAGTGTGATCACAACATGTTCATATACTGTCTATATCCTGTTGGAGTTATTTGAAATAAAATTCAATGTGTTATAGACATAAATGTGTCAAGCTACCTCCATTAATTTTCTCACTTGTACTTTGTATCACATATTATCAATTCTATCAAAAACCACATAGCTGATATTTTTCAAAAAAATCTAGTGTGATCACAACATGTTCATATACTGTCTGTATCCTGTTGGAGTTATTTGAAATAAAATTCGAATTTTTATAGACATAAATGTGTCAAGCTACGTCCATTAATTTTCTCCCTTCTACTTTGTGTCACATACTATCAATTCTATCAAAAACCACATAGCTGATATTTTTCAAAAAAATCTAGTGTGATCACAACATGTTCATATACTGTCTGTATCCTGTTGGAGTTATTTGAAATAAAATTCAATGTGTTATAGACATAAATGTGTCAAGCTACCTCCATTAATTTTCTCACTTGTACTTTGTATCACATATTATCAATTCTATCAAAAACCACATAGCTGATATTTTTCAAAAAAATCTAGTGTGATCACAACATATTCATATACTAAATGTATCCTGTTGGAGTTATTTGAAATAAAATTCGAATTTTTATAATTTATTTTCGTTGTGCAAGCACAGGTTTTGGAAACAGTCAAAGCGAAACTACTTTAAATGCAGCATATTTGACCACTACGTGACAATAAGCGTGGTTAAGCTCAGGAGCCCTCGTACTATAAAGTCAGCTATGAAATATATTTTATATCTGTTCATTGAGCTACATTTAAAGACATAAAGCCGCCCGCGCGCGACGCGTTGCTCGTGGCGAAACTACTTTTTAAAATCCTGCAGTTTTGAGCAGTACGTGATTTTATTAAGGACACGTTCAGCTGAAGACCCATCTTTGCTATAAATTTAAAAAATAACAATTGTTTTTACCGTGTTATTCATGTAAAAGTCCTGCCGTGATAGCTTCCCTCGCTTCCGTGAAAACAGCTCGAGTCTCCTCCTTCCCACTTCCGGAGCGGGTGAGCTCGCTTCAGTACCCCTCTGAAACCAGCCCGAAAATCTCAAGAAATCTCGCGCGGCTTAGCACGGAATATCCGGTGGAAAAGGATGAAAGGGGGTCTCTGCGACGCACATATGACGTAACATCCGACCCGAGCCGACCGGTGGAAAAGGGCCATGACATGGATTTCCTGAATGTGAGGCGGGTCTTATTACTCTGGGATCATGAGACACGCCTCCGTTCAGGAAATCCATTCCATAGTTTGAAGCCAACGTGCATCATGGGTCAGAAAATATCGGCAGGTTGGATCAAAAATCTGATACGTAAATTATGCTGGTATCGGATGGTTTCCGCTTCTTGCTCAGAGGGCGGGCCAGAGGGAGGGCCAGGCTCCGTGATACACGGGCACTGGCCCGTGTGGGCCCGTGTCCAGAACCGCCAGTGATAAACCATTCATTTGAAGGTTTATTTGGAATCAATGGGCCTCATGCACAAACCGTTCGTACGCACAGATTTGTGCTTAAACTGTGCTTACGAGTGATTTAGGAGCATATGTGGCATTCAACAATGTTCACGTATCCTACGATTTTTTTCAGATACGAACAAAATCTACGTGTGGTCCGGACCTGTCGTATATTTTACGAGCGGTCCGTCTGCTGTCATCCAGACAGCATTACTCCACAAATAACTTCATATTTCGTTATTTAGGAAATGTTTAGAGTTTAAAAAAGTAACGCACCACAATTGTTTTTGACAATAGGTTCTGTTTGAAGTCGAATTATAATTTTAAATGTAATAATGACTAACGGATTAAAGTATTTAAATGAAAATCAATTTGTTATCAATGCCGTTTTCTAACACTACAATATTAATATGAAGATCTCAAACTGAAATCAACTTAAACCATGAATTAATTTAAGTTTAATTTGCCGCGGTATCGCAGACTTCGGTAAGCCAGACTTTACACAGACTTCCTCCAGCTGCTGTCATAGCTCTGATGTGGCTCAGTCAGTAGAGCACTGCGTCGCAGTTCCGAAGGTCATGGGATCGCCTCCCGTGGGAGGACAACGTTTTTTTTTTTTTTTAATTCATTCCAGATTTAAAAAACACAAGAAAACTATTTACAATACAACAAGAAATAAAGCATAAAGCCTTTTTAATTTGGAATGAATAAATAATCTAAAGTAAGAAGGAAAAAAAAAGAATCATACCTTGTGGGACTCGATCCCACGAGGTGTAGAAAAAAGGTTAGGAACAGCTAACAGTGCAATGCTTTAACCAGTAAGCCACCAGTACGCATGCATGTTTCGAGATCCACATTTATTATAAACAAACTTTCTTTGGTTTTAGCTGGTCATTTACTTCCATGAGTGACGCTGCTAATAAGGACAGATTTTCTTTTCTTGTCCTCAGAGACCACAGAACTTCATCCTCCGCACCGGTAGAGTTCTTCTTTTTTACTTTTCGCTGTCATTTTATGAACGTACACGTTCTGCCTCTGAGGCAGGAAACGTAGCCTTATATGGCGTTTTGAGGGGTGGGAATTATGTAAATAAGCTCACGCGTGCACGCGCAGCTGTTTAGAACAGGTGAGATTCATCAACTTTAAGCAGCCCGTTTACACGCTTTTCCTGTGGATAGAAGAGTTTGTTGGATCTGACGTGGCATGTTCGTACGAACACTTCGTACGAACAAAAGTAGGAGACATTTAGGATAAGAATACGAACTGTTTCGTGCATGAGGGCCATTGAGAATAAATAATTTATTCTCGGCAGGACCATCATCTTTACTGAGGCAACTCTTCCCATAAGTGAAATGGGTAGAGATTTCCATCTAGTAAGATCGTCTTCAATTTTCTTTAAAAGTGGTATATGATTTAATTTTATTAAGTCTTCTAATCTATGAGAAATCTTAATACCCAAGTATGTAATGTTACCTGATTGTAGTTTTTCATTTAAAGATGTATTAAACACACAATTTATTGGGAGAGCTGTAGAATTTGACCAATTTATAGAATAATCAGAAACTTGTGAGAATGAGTTTATTAATTTAATAACATTAGATATAAACTGCTGACATTAAAGGCATGAAGTGTAAAAATATAGAACACAAAATTAGTCTTTATGCTGACGATGTTGTACTTTTTCTTCAAAACTCAGAAAATTAGATTTTCTAATCGCAAAAGGTGCAATTTGATCATGTGATCTGGTTACGTGACTTGTGAGTGAGCAGAATAATAAGTCAACACAGTGCTTTAACCAGTTGCACAATGACGTCAGGCTTTCCCAAAACTGACGAAAGTTTGGTAACAAAGAGGGGCAGCACGTTCGTTTTTTGGAATTATTTGGGCTATAAAAAACAAGACACTGTGCAACGACATGTATTGCGCAGAACCTGCCTAGCTGCTGTTGCTACCTCTCGAGGTAACACCACAAATCTTTATCAATACTTAAAAAAAAAAAAAAAACTATTTACGATATTTACATGTAGAAATGAGCGATATATGCGGTACACGATAGTCTACGATAGAGATCTGTATTCTACCGGCTAACAGCAGTAATGCTGTGTCTGATGTAAAATCAGAATTGTTAGATTTAACCGTTATGTTTTTTGAGTTGAAAACTGCGTAAATAACGTTAGTCTGTTTTCTTCGAGAGCTATGTAGCTAAGCTACAAGCTAACTATGGCCAGCTTGCCGTGCTGTTGCCATATTGGGACGCATGCGCAAAACGCTGTGTTCCATCGAAAGTTAAAGTAATCGTTGGTCAGCTTTAGAGTGCATTTGTGCTAAATAAAAAGGGTTAAACATGCTCTCTGATCTGTGAAAAGAACGCTGCGTTGTGTGATTTGACTATGAGACCTTCTCTAGTCAAAGTCACAGAGGAAACTGGTCGCCATGTGTCAGCTCTCCTTAAAACGGAAGGAAATGCCCACTAGAGGGTTGGAGGGTTAAGTGTTTTCAGTGTAAAATGCGGCTCTGTTGCTGTTCATTTATTAAAGCCCGAGATACACTCATGCGTCCTCAGGTACGCCACTCTACGCGCGCATTTTGTGCGCATGTGTTTTGCTGATATGCTTCAGCATATGTCAGAAACTATACGCTCGCGTTCTCCTTGTTGTAATATGAGCAGCTGCACACGGAGGGGACTCGCTGATTGGTCACTTGCTGACACGCCTACTGAAATGATTGACAGCCTTCAGTCAGCTGAAAGTGAAACCTCGAGAATGCATCATGAGCAGCTCGCTCAGACTTCTGCGGTGTTCTGATACGGTGTTTCTACTATATATGTTATAAAAAGTTCTCTCAGAAATAAAAATAATAACAGGGAGCGCTTTTCCTGCAGCACACAGCCCACCAGGGAATATTTAAAACATCGCGCACCCAGGTAGGACCTGAATTCATTCATTTCAATCATCGAGTGAACGGAGGAAGAAGCGGTTACTTGACTTTAGGCAAAAAAACAAAAGAAAAGGCCCGATCAGCGATAAAGAAGGGGAATTTATTTCATTTGTGTAACATACAAAACAGTCCGGCGCCGGGAAGTTTATGGTCAGACACCGCGTATCGCGCACGCGTATCGCGCATGCGTAGTAAAAAAAAAGCTTTGCGCGTACATGCCCTGAGGGGCTACGCGGGGCTACACTTTTGCCTTGACGTACGTACGCTGCGTAAAGGCGTACCGTGAGGACGCTCGAGTGTATCTCGGCCTTAAGGGAGAAGACTGGAAATTGTTAAGAGTTAAAAACATATTATTTTGTTTAAAACATATGACTAAAACTATATTTGATATATTTTGTACAGTTTTGCACTACAAGAAAGAAGCCTAATACTTGATTTGTTTTTTATTTAAAAACTCTTTGAACCTAGTACTGTACTGTAGTGGAATTTTCTTGATTGCGATTATTTTATGGTATAGCAGTTTTCAAAATAAATTATGGCAAATGGACACCCTATGCTTTTTTTTCCATTCCTATTGCAAATTCTATACCAAAAACATATCATTATATATATCGTTATGGCCACCCATCACAATAGATATTGGGATATTATTAATTTTATGCCATGTTGCCCTAGTTGCATGGCTAGAATGCCAACGACCAATGCTTCAGCTTAAAGTAAGCAAAGTACATGCTGACAGAGATCACTGACCGAACTGTTCAAACCTATTATTCCGTATGCACAGAATTCTAAATGTCACATGGAAATAACTTGAGCAATAATGGAGTTCATAGCGAAATACATGATGCCCATTAATATAGGGACCAAGCCTAGGTTTATGGCTGGGTAAGCAGCAGTACAGAATACCCTTGCGTACACATTTTAGCCAAATTGCTATTCTGGAGCTATACAGAACATGCAGAAACAAAAGTGCAACAGAGCTAAAAACAGTGAATTTTTTTACAACTGAAACATATGTATTGCTTGTGTTTGTTGAAAAATACGTGAAAAGAAGACATTGAAAAATAATTGCATATTAAATCGCAATCTGAATATTGAGGTAAAAAAAATTCGTAGTTAGAATATTTTCCAAAATCGTTCAGTCCTAGTAGAAACCATATTTCATTTTTTTGTTCATGTGAAACAGAATACCGTACATATGAAAAGAACCAAGCACCATATGTCATTTACCGGTACTTATTCAGTAAGTTAACTCAAAGCTCTTAGTCTTCTTGTGGCTCTACTGAACACCATGCTTAAACAACACAGCTGGAAAGCTGTAAAACACATCATTTGCCTTCGGCCTCCATTACTTTTCCAATCACCTTTTACCCCATGTTCCCTACAAAAGCATCCTCACTTCTGCACCATTCCAGTGCTATACCTTCAGCTGAAAGACCCACAGCTGCAGAACATGGTGTTTCCTGCAGTACTTCATGTTTGTTACCAAGGATATAATGAGAAATCATTCAAGAAAACTGAACACAACCAGTAGGAAGAAACCACTACAATAGATGGAATAAATTATTCACCAAGTCCTTAACTTTCTTCAGTTGAATATTTTTTCTCTCTCTGTTTTTCTCCCTGCTGGTTATTTCATGAGCCTTTAACTTGAACAAATTTTTCTTGCTCCACAGCAGGCTTTGCCTTGAAGAAATCATATCATGGCTCAGCTCTTCCACCTTTTTCACGTTACGTTGCAGTAGACAATCTGTGTTGTCATTTTTTATACCAACAAATCTCCATTGCGGGTAGTCCGAAGGTAGTTGTCAGTACACTGCGAAATTTTATATTTATTCAAGCGAGTTAATTTAATTTTCATTAATTTTGCTGTAGATGGAAATTAATGAATGAATGATATATTAAAGTGTCTGTGACATCATCTTCCTTCTTTTCATGAAATGATAGAAGATATATATCTTGTATCATTCAACTGTGTTCGTTTTTGCAAACAAAATGATAAATTAATGAAAATTCCTTTCAAACTGAGATTAAAATTAAAATCAGTGTTTCTTCTTGGAATATCCGACTACACGCGAATGCACCATCTGTGACGTAGGAGGATGAACCTCGAGTCTGCATGTGCCATGATAACGCATCAATTATCTGCCAGATCGCGTATTTTTTTGTATAATGCCGTTACATTGTGTCGCATTTGGGTGTTCTAATATCATCAGTGAACAAGTGAGCCTTTTCACTTTCCCAAAAGATATAAACCTTCGTCAAGTATGGAATAAATGAAGCTGCCCCCGCTCTCGGAGCTCCCTCGCTTCCTGAACAGGTAAGACAAAAAAAAAATACGGGTGCAGACTAGGGGTGGGCGATATTGCCAAAAAACGATATCACAATATATTTTTTGAAACACCTCGATAACGATATCACAGACGATATTTCACATTTTCTCCTTTTATTGAATCAACCAAACAAATATGTAATTTCAAAATGACTTTTCATAAACAGTCACCAGAATACAAAAAAATATATTCATATTTAACAAGCAAAATAAATAAATATATAAAAAAAATTGGCTGACAGTTTGAATCAGCTACCAAGTGCAAAAAGAATACCTTAACATAATTGTTTTTGTAAACTTCAAGTATGTTAACAATTCTTGATCTGTTTGTAGAACAATATCTTTGAAGAAATAGTTTTATCCACATCTTTTAAACAGGAAGAATGTGCAGTTAAGAGAGATAGTAAAACAAAAAGCACATTTTCTTTAGAATTAAGAAGAACTGTTTCAGTTATTAGCATTACTTACATTGGTCATGCTATTTGTGCAAAAAGCTTCTTAAAATAAATTAGGGATGGTTGCAAAACTAAGGATTATGATTTAGAATATAACCAGCATCAACAATGCCGTGTTGTTGGACTAGCTTTTTTTTTTTTCCTGAAGTCCCCGCCACTTCCGAAGTTTCTCTCAACTGCATACAGTTTTCGTAGTGCGCAGGATGTTTGTGCTTTAAATGGCTAAACAAATTCGACGTGTTTCCTCCCTTACCCGAAACAACGTGCTTGCATGACTTGCAGAATATGGTCGTCTGATTCACATCTTTTTTATCCATCCATCCATCCATCCATCTTCTTCCGCTTATCCGGGGTCGGGTCGCGGGGGTAGCAGCCTAAGTAGGGAGGCCCAGACTTCCCTCTCCCCAGCCACTTGGAGCAGCTCCTCCGGGGGAATCCCAAGGCGTTCCCAGGCCAGCCGAGAAACATAGTCCCTCCAGCGCGTCCTGGGTCTTCCTCTGGGTCTCCTCCCGGTGGGACATGCCCGGAACACCTCACCAGGGAGGCGTCCAGGAGGCATCCTAACCAGATGCCCGAGCCACCTCAACTGGCTCCTCTCGATGTGGAGAAGCAGCGGCTCTACTCCGAGTCCCTCCCGGATGACTGAGCTTCTCACCCTATCTCTAAGGGAGAGTCCAGCCACCCTGCGGAGAAAACTCATTTCAGCCGCTTGTATCCGAGATCTTGTTCTTTCGGTCATAACCCAAAGCTCATGACCATAGATGAGGGTGGGAACGTAGATCGATCGGTAAATTGAGAGCTTTGCCTTTTGACTCAGCTCTCTCTTCACCACGACAGACCGGTACAGCGCCCGCTTCACTGCGGACGCTGCACCTATCCGCCTATCGATCTCACGCTCCAGTTTTCCCTCATTCGTGAACAAGATCCCGAGATACTTAAACTCCTCCACTTGGGGCAGGACCTCCTCCCCGACCCGGAGAGGGCATGCTACCCTTTTCCGGCTCAAGACCATGGCCTCGGATTTGGAGGAACTGATCCTCATCCCGGCCGCATCACACTCGGCTGCAAACCGCTCCAGTGAAAGTTGTAAATCACGAACTGATGAAGCCAGTAGGACCACATCATCTGCAAAAAACAGAGAAGCGATTCTAAAGGCCCCAATATACCTGTTTCTTTTGCCTCACGCCGCTCGGCGCCGTGGGATCGCCGTGGGAGCGCCGCGGCAAAAGCCTTTGATCACGGGCGTGAGCGCGCCAAGGTCAAATTTTACTACGCTTACGCGCGCGCGTTGATAAACTGCCTCGCGTGTCAGCAAATGACCAATCAGCGACCTCAATTTGTCCTGCTCCGCCCGGCTGCAGCTGTTGGAGCCTGCACTCAGAGAGCTACGCTTGCACTAAACTATATATGAACTGCCTGCGCGCTGCACACGCCAGTCCAGCGGCGTGAGGCAAAAGAAACATATATTGGGGCCTTTAGGCCACCAAAACGGAACCTCTCAACACCTTGGCTGCGCCTAGAAATTCTGTCCATAAAAGTTATGAACAGAATCGGTGACAAAGGGCAACCTTGGCGGAGTCCAACTCTCACCGGAAACGAGCCTGACTTACTGCCGGCAATGCGGACCAAGCTCTGACACCGGTCGTACAGGGACCTAACAGCCCTTATCAAAGGGCCTGGTACCCCATACTCCCGGAGTACCCCCCACAGAACCCCCCGAGGGACGCGGTCGAATGCCTTCTCCAAGTCCACAAAGCACATGTAAACTGGTTGGGCAAACTCCCACGCACCCTCCAGGACCCTGTTGAGGGTGTAGAGCTGGTCCAGTGTTCCACGACCAGGACGAAAACCACACTGCTCCTCCTGAATCCGAGGTTCGACTATCCGACGGACCCTCCTCTCCAGAACCCCTGAATAGACCTTACCAGGGAGGCTTAAGAGTGTGATCCCCCTATAGTTGGAACACACCCTACGGTCCCCCTTTTTGAATAGGGGAACCACCACCCCAGTCTGCCAATCCAAGGGAACTGCCCCCGATGTCCACGCGATATTGCAGAGTCGCGTAAGCCAACACAACCCCACAACATCCAGAGCCCTAAGGAACTCCGGGCGAATCTCATCCACCCCCGGAGCCTTGCCACCGCGGAGCTTTTTAACCACCTCGGCGACCTCAGCACCAGAGATCGGAGAACCCGACCCAAAGTCCCCAGGCTCCGCTTCCTCAGTGGAAGACGTGCCAGTAGGATTGAGGAGGTCTTCGAAGTATTCCGCCCACCGACTCACAACATCCCGAGTTGAGGTCAGCAGCACGCCACCCCCACCATAAATGGTGTTGGTCGCGTACCTCTTTCCCCCCCTGAGACGCCGGATGGTGGACCAGAATCGCCTCGAAGCCGTACGGAAGTCATTCTCCATGGCCTCTCCGAACTCCTCCCACGCCCGAGTTTTTGCCTCAGCAACCACCCGAGCCGCATGCCGCTTGGACTGCCGGTACCTATCAGCTGCTTCCGGGGTCCCACAAGCCAAAAAGGCCCAATAGGGCCCAATAGGCCCAAAACATCTTTTTTATAACCAAAGTAATTCCAAACAACAGAAGTTGCTCCTTTTTTTAGGAATTAAATCAGGAGGTAGTTCCGCGACACTCTTGTGGTCTTCCATGCTTGCTCGCGCCCGCAATGCTTCACATGGCTCAGTGCTGCGCAGGTTAGACACAGTCAAATGACGTCATCATAGGATGCCGCAATATAATTTTTTTCACGGTGTCAAAAAATCCACCGGTATTATCGTAAACGAGACGATATGGCCCACTCCTAGTGCAGACCTAAATTAGAACCTGCTGTTTCTGCTCATCTAACTTCCTGCTTCCCAAACTGAAGACAAATTGCTCAAATCTTAACTTAGATTGCTAATTTCGTCGTTTTATTTATTGTCCGCCATGCATATTTAATAGGGGCGTTCTAAAGACGTTCATCCTCCTACGTCACAGATGGTGCATTCGTGTGTAGTCTGATATTCCAAGAAGAAACACTTATTTTAATTTTAATCTCAGTTTGAAAGGAATTTTCATTAATTTATCATTTTGTTTGCAAAAACGAACATAGTTGAATGATACAAGATATATATCTTCTATCATTTCATGAAAAGAAGGAAGATGATGTCACAGACACTTTAAAGCATAGTTACCAGTGGGATTTCTTGTAGGCAATAACTGTAGGAGCCATTTAGAAAAATGTGTAAATTCAGACATTTTAGTCAGAAATCACTGATCTTCCCTAATATTTATGCAGGCTGTTGTTGGTTAAGGAGAAGCAGGATTACTCATTTGTTTATCCTAAGTATTGCCAAACAATATCCTGGATACACCTGAATAAATTTACCCAAATTAAATGCTGTTCTTTAACCTTTTGGAGTAAAACCAGAAGCTTGGTCTCTCTGTAAAGGTAACATGAGATTTTATCATAAATATTGTAACTGTAACTAGTATGTAGTTATTGAAGTTGAAACACAAAAAATTATATGAAATGTTTTTATTTATTTATGTTTATGCATATGGAGATATGGACTGAAAAATTATATGAGGCTGCTGCATAAAGTCTTACAAATTACTAGTTCAGATTTGGTAACAATAGCAACTAAAGTGATTATTCTGGACATAATTTTATGAGAACACGTCCATGCCTCTTTCAGTGTCCAGATCTTGTGTTTTCAGAAAGGACACTTGTGTTTTGGGAAAGCTGGTGTTTTTTGCATTACTTAGAAGCAGCAGAATTAATTGTGGAGGTGTGTTGAATTAGTTTTAAGAGGTGAATGCACACCTGATCAATTTAAAAGAAAGGCATTTAACACATAAGGTGTATTCTCACCAGGAGCATCAATAAATTTACAGCTCGTGTGTGTGGATGTGGGTTTGTTTACTAATTGTGCGACCAAATCCTTGAATTCATCTGCTCGAAAGCTTCTTAGGATTCTGCTATTGCACCAAGTGATGTAGGATCCCTCCCAGGCTTTGTTAAATTGTTGAAGAGACTCAGACTGAAGTGTTTTTATTGAATTTCTACAAGCGTTTAAGAACAGAGTGTTCAAGCAATTTCATGCATACAGGAGTATTTTACTGGGTCATTGTTTATGCTTTCCTGTCAGATTAAAGTTATTCAATATTAAGAGACCTTTCCTTTGTTTAGTCCTAGATCTTTTAGACCCATCTTTTAGATTTCATCCACTCTTCTGTAATTTGGATGGGCCTAGACAGCTGAAAGAGATGTTTTCACTTTAAGATTACTGCCATTCTTTTGCTCAGTCCATGACTCGTTTAATTTAGTATGGGAGAGATTACAGCCCATGACCTCAGCAGCTCATAAACTGTGTCCAGCAGCAGACAGGAAGCTGGGGAGAGCAGAGGGGCTGGCTGGCCCATAGATATCATATATAGAACACTAGATACCGCATGGCCCGCTCTCGCCTATTGGAGCTGACGAGATTTCAGGCAGCCATCTTGAAGGCGTCCACCGCTCCACTCAGCCTTATATATTTGGCTGGCACAATAAAGTATTAGCGCATTTAATCAATCATAACACGCTGAATAATAATGCTATTGTCACATATTTAAATTTTAGGCATACAGCTATTAAAACTGCATGTATAGGAATGTATAGTTTAGCATATTTAAATATTTTTTTGGTGGAATACAATAATATATGTTTAGCAAGACACAACCAAAGATGCAATTTATTCACACACACATTATACATATTCAGATACTGTAATAATACATATATATTCAGATAAGCATATATATAACTATATAAATACACACTACAGTATATATATATAACTATATACTGTATATATAAAACATATATATATATAATATATATACTGTATATATATATATATATATATATA